>CAUYQG010082836.1:0-22628 GCA_963574415.1 Tarsius wallacei
CTTTTACTTCTGTTTGTTCAATCTCCTATTCTTCTTTATGTATGCCCTCTTACTTTGTTCAATTCTGGAGTTACACTGTAGGTCGAGGGTGGTCCTTTTTACAGTTTTGAGATTTACTTAAGGGGGGAGCTGTGATTCAAAATCTGTCTGTAGGTCCTGGTATCTGCCGACCGGTGTGTGGATAATCTGAAACCCACTTCCCACTGCCTTGGAATCTGTCCATCCAGTGGGGCTGTAGGTTTACTCCCTGAAATAAAATGAGGTTAACAGAGGGAGGAGAATGGAGCAGACAGTGGGGGAAAGAGGGGGCTGGAGAGAGAGAGGAGTAAGGGGGGATACAGACGGGTGTACCAACAAATGGAGAGAGGGACCTAAACTGAAACAGATAAAAACAATAGACCACGGCTACAGACTACCCAACTCCCATACAAAAAAAAAAAAAAAAACCTAAACTAAAACATACAATGATGCTAACATACAAGCTAACCAACCACCTTATTTGTGTGCTGTTCCTCTATACAGAGATATGGTTTACAGAGAGGAGAAAAGAAAAGAAAAGGAAAAAAAAATAGAGACGAAAAGAAAAAAAAGGGAACAAAACAGTAGGAATAGAATCAAGTCATTAAACTAACAGAACCAATCAAGCACTGTGAAACTTTTCATTTAAGTCCAATGTCCTTTCAGCTCTGATTTCTAGCTGTCTTCTCAGGCTGATAAATGTGTTCACAGTTAGGTTCAAATCTGGCCTGTGTCTGTTTTTCAAGCTTGTTTATCCCGTTTCAGTGTTGTTACCTTGAATCGTCACCGGTGGTGCTATCTTGCTGTTCCAGATGGTCTTTATCTCACCCGCTGGCCCCAAAGGGGATGGAGCTGGACATCCAGGAGATGGGAACTTGCCTCGGGGCACACGGGAGGGGACCCATGGCCTGGCAGGACGTCATGGTGGCAGTAGAGACGGCAGCAATCTCAGCAGATCTTGCTTGCAGGAGCTTCAAGGTCTGAAGTCATGGATCGCCTCAGGCACGGGTGGCACGATGTGTAATGGTTGTCACAGAGGCCGCAGCAGCTGGCTACTGCTCCGTCTGCAGCTTCAGGGGTTGTCCAGACTTCAGCGGTGGCCCACGGCTGAGCTCCGTGTGAACAGGAGGCTGTGGACGATGGGATCCGCAGCCGCTGGGAAGAGAGCCAGAGACCTTCTGCATTCTCCTTTGCAGAGGGTCTCATAGACCAGGCTGCCCCGTCGCCATCTTCTCCCCTGGTCCTGGCCTAAAAGGTAAATAAATTCTGGGTAGATAAATTTTAAAATTTTCTACTAAAAAATTGAAATCTAGCCTTTTGGTAACAAAATGCTAATTTTTTACTTGTTTTCTCTCTCTAAATCAGGTGGTAGTTTCCAAAATTTAGGTTATAAAGGCATAGCACAACTTTCATGTTTTTCTGTTTGTGCTAAATGGTAAACTTTACCTTGCCAGAATGGTACCTTTAATGATCTTCTTTTGAGAAGGAATTCTCAACCATTGTGTGTAACCTGTGCAGTATATTCCTGCATAAGTGAATTAGGTCACCTAATTCCACTTCAATACCTTTTATAAATTCTACCTTTCAAATGAGCCTTATTTTTTCCCATGATATTTTCTACTTAGCATTCATTTTGAAACTCCTTAGGCTGAGAGTTAGGATTTCGTAAATATCCCCAAAGCAGGTGGTGGGTGGGGAGTGAAGTTTGGAAGAGTTTGATGGGCCTATATGACCCAAACTGATAACACAACTTCAAAACTAAGAAGCTATCTTAGTTTTGCACATTGTTTTACATATTCAGAATTAAACCTCATATAGCACCAGTTAATTTACTTTTAATTTCAGACATTGTTTCATTTTCCCTGCTGCCTCTACAGTCCCTAGTAGAGATACTATCTGGCAGGAGGAGGCATTCACTAATTATTTCTTGAATGAATAGATGAAGGATAATTCTGCTACCTAAAAAAAAAAAAAAAAATTTCCAAAGAAACAAACATATTTGATTTAGTCTAGGTGTCTGATTTTGTCAGTTTTGTTCACATTCCAAAGCAAAGCATTCCTTATTTGGCCAGATAAAAATAGGGACAGCATATAAGCATTTGAAGCTAGTAATTATAATGTGGTTGTATGTAAGATGTGATAGCAATATCTGTCACTTTCTTGATAAGCAGGTTGAGTCCAGCTGATGTCTAGACTACACAGTACCAAAGTGAGTCAACTTACTCTTCCTGAGGGTTACGAGAATCTTATGTTGTCACAAGTTTAGGTATACTCAGTCAAGCTACAGCTGGACTAAGCAGAAGATACAACCGTGGAAAGGTAGCCACATGTATGGGTATATGACCCGGGTTTTGACTACTAAATTTTGACCCTATTTTAGTTCCTAAATTCCTGTTAGTATCTTCTCTGCCATAGAAAACTGAGGGAGAGTTTAATGTTTTACAATCAAAATCTTTTTTACGAGTTACAGATTCTTCATGTTGCAAGGTACCTTTTGCAAAGACAAAATTTTAATTGCCTAAGTTGTAATAGATGCAAGGATGAAGATATATATAATGACTTACACATACACACACTCACACATATACATATATATGTATATATATACATATATATGTCATTATAGAAATTACAGCCAGGGGTGCCTATCATTTATCATTGACATGGCCATTAAATAAATAAAACCCTCAAATCAATTCTTATATAAATCAGTGATGTATCATTCTCAAAGCAATGGGATGGGTAAGAGGAAGACCTGCTCTTTCAGTGGACTTGTTTAGTGCTCCTTACTTCAGGAGAAAAATAATAACCCAACTATTGTCTACCCAAGCTATGAAATAAATACCTCAATTATCTGCATCTTTGTCAGTAGACATTCCAAATAGCCTTACAAATAATTGGCACTATTTCATGACATGAAAAGCTACTGCCCCACATAAAATTTGCAGTTTAAAATTTGACCCAACAACTAGTTCAATTGCCTGTTTTGAAGCAGCCATTGCACTAAGTATGCCAAGACAGGTTCTATAACACTCTACTTGTCATAGAGCTAACTTGGATGTGCACCATCTAGGGAGTTTCTCTGTTTGTCAAGCCCAACTCAGCGGCAGCTCAGAATTTGCTTGGAAATTCTTGAAGCCACTTGTAAACTGAAACTAAAGTAAGTTCAGTGGTGGAACTAAGGCAATATAACTGATTTCATTGCATCAGGGCCCCTTGAGCCATGAGAAACCTTTGTGATTTGACAAGTTTCAAATGATAATGAATGTAGCTGTTGAAGAGTCTGTCCAGTTAAGTCATTTTATCCTCAAATCTAACATACTGCCTAGCTTATAGTTGTTACATATATTTAAACATTTATTTGTTGAGCAAATGAATTCAGAGTTAAGCAAATTGGTAGTAAGGAATGTGCAGAAAAGAAAACAAAAAACAAAAAAACCCCCAAAAAACGATCCCCTGCTGAAATATGTTTGTTTGTAAGACACTAAATAAAGTTAACAACTTTCTTTTTCATACTGGAGTATCTTAAATCTTTAGTATGCACTGTAAAATTCTCAGAAGAATTTAATAAAGCTGTGCAGTTTCCTAAGATTTTTTTTTATTCTCAAGGTACTGATTAACATCTCTCTGTAGTACTTGGGATAATATATTAAAAATTAGTATGACATCACACACAAAAGAAATGTGCTCTAATAAAATTTTATTTGCCATTTTTAGGGACACACTGTGTGTGTGTGTGTGTGTGTGTGTGTGTGTGTGTGTGTGTATGTGCGCGCGCACACTGGGCCTCCATGACAATTGAGAACATAAAATTATCTAAGCATTTGAATGTATTTATAACATCAATAATCTAATCTGATAATGATTGGAATAAAAAATTATCTTGTCAGCTAAGTAACATAAATTCTAATCCTTGGTCTATCAAGCCATTGCAAAACCTAGTTATGTAACACTGAAGAATATGTAAGCACAAAGGTGTGGGGATTCTGGTTTGCATCTACTAGGGGAACTTGTTTGTTGTTAAATAAAGATTACTGAGCCCCATATACTGTCCAAAGTCTCTGGAGATGGACCAAGAAAGTCCTGAGACTCTGCATTTAAAAACCTTTCCAAATGATTCTAAAGCTAGGAAGTCAAAGGACTACAGTCTGAGGAATACTCATTTAAACAATATCACGATATAGCATTACACTGGTCAAATATATCCAGTTTTCCTAATCTAAATCCCTTCTGTTTGTAATTTTATTTTAATTTTTTTTGCCAATACATACCTTTTAAGCACTTCTATTTCCTCTGGATTTGGAACAGATTGAAGTACTCATAGAGTAAGAGATAAAGATTTAAGTCTTTACTAGACACTGGTAACCCCTGCATGGAAAGGGGTAAGAAAGGTCTAATTAAAACATTGCTTTGGGAATCAGTTTTACTAGTAATGGTTATAGGTAAGATTTTCTGTATCAGTAAGGATCAGTTTTGTAGACTGAGCTAGAAACTGCATGGGCGGTGAGGAGGGAAGGATGCGGTCTAAGCAATGGGGATGGGACAAATCCCCTTTGAGAGACGTCTTCCTCATATCCCTCAAGTTGACAGACAGGAAGAGTAGCTGGTAGAATGCGTAGGTATGGTGACTGTTGGTATGAACTCTAGAGTTTTCAAGGCATTTTGGCTCTACTGGTTAATAGTTGTGGGGCCTTTGGCAAGTTGCTTACCTTCTGAGTCATGGTTTTTTCTTTTCCTTTTTAAAAATGGGAGTTACAACAGTATCCCATAGTGCTGTTTTTTAGGTTTAAATGAGATGGTCTCTGTAACGTGCATAGCCTAGTTCCTGGCATATAGTAAGCACTTAATATTAGTAATTATTAGGTGGCAGTGGCCTTTGGCTTCCTCCATTATGGTATTTGCCGTCTAGAGTCAATCAATTGGCTAGTGGAAGTACTGTCATGAAAATGAAACAAAACAAAAGCAATATACTTTTACATGGAGTATAGCTTTGGAACTCAACAAACTTGGGATTGAATATTAGCTCTTTCTCTCACATTTACAAGCTGTGTGAACTTATTTAAGTCATGTGAACCTGTACATGGAGATAGAGTACTTAAGGATAAATGATGGCTGTCATTAATTTCTTTAATTTTGAGTTGCTTGAGCACTTGGCAACTTATTGTCCTCATAGGATCAATGTAGGTATCCCTGCATCTTTCTAAATTTCATTTCATTAAATAGAGTTCAATGAGGAGATTCCCTGACTTCCTAGCAGGAGCAAGAGAGTGCCCAGGCTCAGGGCCAGCTAGAGTTCTAGGATCCACTCAGGTTAGGAAATGAATGAGAATAGCAGACAGCTGTGAGATATAGGGTGGAAAGGGACCAGGTTCTTAGGCAAGGATGAGCTCAGGTAGTCAGAGAAACTCCAAAGTGTCAAGAGCAAGTGGGGAGTGAAGAGAGATATGCGTTCAAGAAAAAGATTTGGAAACAGGGAACAGGCAAAGCAGTCTGAATAATCCCAGAGGCAATGCCTGGAAATATTCTCCTAGGCAGCTCTCCAGAAGGGAGGAGCCTTACAGGAAACTGCCAGCAGAAGCCCCTGGTTGGTAAAGGAGTTAAGGACAATGCCTTGTAATATAAAATATATAAGTATTGTTCTTACTTTACATATTATAAATACTGTGAGCTCATTGAGCCCAGATCCTGTGCCTAATCCAGTTTTAAATCCCTGAATTTCTGGAAGTCAGAAAGTAAATGTTGAATGTGATTTGGTTCCAAGAGATAAACTTTTCATCAGCTTTGTGTATCCCATTCCCTTCTATTTCTGGGTCACTTTTTTAATATCTAGGACTCATTAAGCCTAACGATAGGTTTCTTTGAATAGGTTTTTCATGTATAAATCAGTGCAATATTCTTTGTAGTAAGAACTCAAAATTATTTGTATTTCTAGAATAGTTATTGGATCAGAATATATTTCCTACTTAGTAGTAGTTTGTATTTTATACAGTAAGGGTAAATCTAAGAGCATTTTGGAAGCTATACACTTATTTTGTTCTACAAATGATTATAAGGATCTGTTAAAATGAAATAGAGAGTAATGTTTTCTTGTCCCTATAAATTATTTACCATTAGTTTGACATAAACTTGAGAAAGTTAAAACTTAGCTCAAGTAAGGAAGTATGGTTTTGGATTGCCATGACTGCGTGCTGGGATTTCTTGTAAGTTAAACTGATGTGACAGAGACATATATTTGTAATATCGTTGATGGAAAAATGAGAAAATTTGTGTGACTTCAAAGGAAAGGAAATTAGGAAATATTTCTGCAAACCTCATTATTATCTTTTAATTTTCAAAGAAAATAACCACAGAATAATTTAGGAAAATTTACATTAAAATGTTAAAAAACTCTATTATATTACAACATCTTTTCAGGCATCAACATTCTTCAAAACCTGCAATTTCCTTAATCACAGACTTCTTCATTCTCTCGTTTGAGAGAAGCACTTGGATATAGAGTTTAACTCTTGATAAACTGAATTCTTGAGGACAGAGTGTGTGATTAGAAAACTAAATCGAAGCTTCTTGACACTGAAGGTGGGATGCACTGGGGCCTCTAAATTGTAACTAAAGGCCAAATGTGTATGTGGCTTTATGTGTATCCTTTAGCATGAACAGAACTTTTACCGTGACAGTTGCCAGAATAGAGTTAAGTGACTGGTTAAAGTTATAATATTTGTATTTAGTAGGGATCTCATCATTCCTTGACTATTGTCTAACACATATATATTTATCTCTTCTCTGTTTTGGAGTACCTTCATCACCATAATCTTTACATTCACTGAAATAGAAACTGCTTTAGAATCTTCCCTTGTTGTGTAGTTTATATCAGAGGAATTAGTACTATTGCTTGCTGAATTTGTATGGTAATTTGTCCTTTGCTGCCTCAACTTTAATTCCATTTTTCTTTGCTGTTGACTAATAATAAAATTTTAAGATAATGAAAATGATCATTTATTACATATTTACTCTGTTCCAGGTATGGTAGCACATACCTTTTTTTTTTTGCTAAGAAAATCACCTCTCGTAGTCATTCTAAATATAAGCAATTATCAACTGTACTTCAACTACAAAGAGACTTAGTCCTAGTTTCTGATTCAGCATTTTATGTGTTTTCAATGCCTTTTCCCCCTTGTGATCACTACATTTTATGTATGTATATGTATGTATTTATATTTAATTGATCAATAATATTATATATACTTAGGAGATACAACATGATGTTTTGATATATGTATACAAGTGGAAAGGCTAAATCAAGCTATTTAGCATATGCATTATCTCACATCCTTATCTTTTTTGTAGCAAGAACACTTAAAATCTACTCTCTCAGCAATTTTCAGATTTATTGTTATTAACTGTAGTCACTTGCTAAATAATAGAATTCTTGAAATTATTCCTCCTAGCTAACTGAAATTTTGAGTCCTTTGACCAACATCTCTGGTAACCACCATTTCACTGTCTACTTCTATGTGTTGACTTTCTTACACTCCACTTGTAAGTGAGATCATACAATGATTACTGCAGTTTAGTGGTGATTGCAGAAGGGTCCTGAGTCTATTCTAAGAGCCTTGTCAGTACTTGTCACCTAAAGTTTTCTTTCTATTAATTTTCTCAAGGAGTGGAATATCCAGAGGTATGAATTTTGGCTTCTACTGTTCTTTATCCTTATAATATTGTTGGTATAATTTTGTGTTTTTTTATTTAAAGTTACAGTTGAAAGAAAAAAATTATCATTTTCAAAGTGCACAAACTTCTTTGTTCCTACAAGCAAATTATTTTATCTTTACATCAATGCCAACTTTTCATGTGTATTTATTAAGTAAGAATACTAATAGCCCTGGCTAAATGTAAAACTACTTAAACTTCTATAAGCATGCTTAAATGTAAAGTTTGCCTTAAATTTTGTGTGTGGAAGCTGTAGTTGGGTAATGTTTTACTAATACTTATATTTTGTGCCATGGTTCTCACTGTTATCAGAGTGATGGCTGAATACAGGTCTCTTGACTGTCAGCTACTCCTCTTCTACCACTCCAAAAGTCTTAACATTTGATACTTACAAAATGTTTTAAAGTGTCAAAATACCATATAATAACTAAGACTTTCTGGGAAGAATTTACTTCATAGCGAAGGAGGGAAGAGCTGCACTACTTTGAGAGCTTTGATGTCTTCTGATTCAGATGCAGCAGACACTGCAGTGGGCAAAGTAGTTTATCTAATTCAGTACACTGGCAGAGGGTAGGTGAGCACTGGCTTCTGTAAAGTTACCTTCAAACTCTAAGGAAATATCTATGACATCAGAATATTGGGTGATGTCTTAAGCAAAATATTGAAAGCACAGCTATCAAGGAAATTATAGATATATTTTGACTAAAATTAAAAACATTGTGTGTATTAAGGCCATAAGTAAAGTGAAAAGTCAAGCCATGACCAGAAGAAGAGACTTTCTTTCATTTAACAGACAAAGAACTAATACCAGACTATATTAAACATTTTACATATTTAAAAGAGAGATAATGTAACCCAATAGAAAAATATGCAGAATATATATACAGGTACTTTACAAATAAGAAGACTCAAATGTCCAAAACTATATGAAAAAATACTCAACATTTTAATTATTGGAGAAGACAAATTATTATTATTATTTTTTTAGTTGGAGTCTCACTCTGTCGCCCAGACTCGACCTGCTGGGCTCCAGCGATCCTTCCACCTCAGCCTTCTGAGTAGCCGGAATTACAGGTGCGTGCTACCATGCCTGGCTAATTTTTTTGATTTATTGTAGAGATGAGGTTTTGCCTGCCCAGGCGGGTCTCGAACCCGCGGGCTCAGGAAATCCACTCACCTCAGCCTCCCAAGGCGTGGGATTACAGGCTGAGCCACCGAACCCGGCTTACATTTTTTTATCTAGTCCTTTTTCCATGTTCTTGGTATTGTGAATAATGCTGCAATAAACATGCACATGCAGCTATCTTGTTCATAGAATATGAGTTCCTCCGGGTATATTCCCAACAGGGGAACTGCAGCGTCATATGGGAGGTTGATTTTTAGATCTTTTAGGAATTACCACCATTCAAACACAAGAGATTCAGAGAACCCCTGCAAGACAACAAATGAGAAGACCAACTCCTAGACACATAGTAATTCGCCTGCACAAAGTAGGATAATAAAGAAAAATTCTAATGGCAGCAAGAGAGAAAGGCCAGAATAATCTACAATTAGAATAACAGCAGACTTATCTACAGAAACACTTCAGGCTAGGAGAGCTTGGAACCCAATCTTCAAAGTTCTTAATGGTAAACAATTTCAACCAAGAATTACCTACCTAGCTAAGCTAAGTTTCACCAGTGATGGAGAATTAAAATTCTTCCCAGACGTTCAATCCCTAAGAGTTTACACTGCCTCCAGATCAGCTTTACAAGAAACACTTAACAAAGTATTAAACACAGAAGAAAGGGATAAAAGGACAACAACACCCTTCCCAAGAATGCAGGAAAAAGAATGAAAACACACATGAATCAACCCAAAAATCAAAAGAAAGACAACAAACAAATAAACAAACAGCAGCAACAACAACAAACTCCGTTAAGTAACTCGTGACAAGGATAAACTCTCGCATCTCAATAATTAGCCTGAATGTGAGTGGACCAAAGACTGCCTTTAAATTTTCATACAAAAGTAGCCAATTAATTTTTAGTTAATAGGTTAATGACTTAATTTTTTATAAAAAATAAATTGCCCATATATATTATATGCTTGTGTGTGTATATGTATATATACAAACACAAATGTAAATATGTACATATGCTATCTTCCAGATAACCAACCCTCATTCATTCTTTCATTCAAACAGTCACTGTATATATATTGAACACCAATTATATATGTCTGAGCATTGTTCCAGGTAGCAGGAAAACAAGAGTGAACAGAACAAACAAATATATTCTCCATGTATGGTACATGCTTTTAGGAGCACAAGCCATAAATCCAGTAGAAATCAACATTTATTTGCAAGCAGCTTATCAATATGACAGGCATAGCATCTAACATTAATTTAATACTTCATAGGTATTAAATTAGTCAAGGACTAACTGCAGTGCCCTAAGTCGATGGTCCTGAACCTTTTTGGCATTAGGGACCAGTTTCATGGAAGACCTTTTTTTTTTCATGGAGGAGGGGTGGGGAGGAGGGTGTCAGGAATGGTGAATGGGGGGTTGGTGTGGGAGACCATTGGTTGATTCATGTGTGTTTTCATTCTTTTTCCTGCATTCTTGGGAAGGGTGTTGTCGTCCTACTGTGAGCAGTGCATGGTGGGGGGGGGGGGGTGGATCTAGATTACTTAGCTCCATGTGAGAAACTAAGTAATTTGACAGGAGATGGAGCTCTGTCCTCTCTCACCTCTTGCTGTGGGCTGGGTTCCTAACAGGCCACAGACCCACGCAGTCTGTGACTGGGGGTTTGGGAACCCTTGCTCTAAGTCCTTAATTTATTCTTCATTCTTACCCTCCAAGATTAGTACTTTTCTCAGTTTTACAAATGAAATAATTGAGGGATAGAAAATTGAAATAGCTTGCTCAAGGTTATAGGGCAAATAGAAGAGTGGACCCCAAAAAGGGAATTATCTTTTGGAGGGCGATCCCCTTGTAGGACAGGCTTCCCCTGCTAGGTGAGTGTTCTGGGAACCCATCAGTGGATCAGCTAGTGCTGCTGAGAGACTGCGTTTGGCTTCAGTGAATTTTTTTTGGAGATTCTTTCAGTGCGTTTGCCCATTTCATGATGGGTGATTTAGAGTGTACCTGCCCACACAGCGCTGAAAGTTCAGCAGTTTTTGACCAAAACCAATCCTGTGCCTTACCCTCCCTATTCACCCAGTCTTACCCCAAATGATTTATTTTGTTTCCCCAGATGAAAAAAGTCCTCAAAGAAAAACGTTTTGCCTTTGTGGAAGAGGTGAAACAAAAAAATGGCAGAAGAACTAAAAGACATCAAAATGGAAGAGTTCAAACACTATTTTGAGCAGTGGGAAAAACACCTCGATAGGTGTATCGCATCAAACAGAGAGTACTTTGAAGACGACTAAAGTCTAAACATGCAAGAATAAATACACAATTGTTTATAAATAAATTCCAGGTCTTTTGGGGCACCCCCCACCCCCTTATAAGTGGCAGAGCCAGGAATAAAATCCAGAGAATCCAATTCTAATGCATGCACATAATCACTGCATATGACTTTTGCTTATCTCCCTTGCAGAATGATGGGAAATACAGAAATGTCAGAATGTTTCCTGATAGGGCCTTACTTCATGCATGCATAACCTGATTTTTCTCTTAAAGTTATAATCCATATCTCCGTGTTCACACACTTAATACCAACCATTTATACATACAGGTGTTTATAAGATGAAATCATTAATAAAACAGAAGGTGAGTGAGTGGGATCATTCAAGATTCTTAGCTATAAGAAGAACTGATGACATAAAGAGAAAGGAGAACATGGCTCTTCGTTGCCAGAAAGTGCATTATCTCCTGCTTTATTGCAAAACGAACAGCCAGAGAACACTTGATGCAACGAGGCTACAGGCACACACACATACTATTGTTCTTTCTAAAATGAAATATTCAGCAACACGAGGAAATGAGGGACCCTGAAAGGCCTTGTGGACATAAAACTGTCCAAGCATCTTACAGACTGGGAAGGGGTCTCACCTCCAGGCCCACCAGTGGAGATGAAGCTGGAAGAGAGAGAGTTCCAGTAACCAATCTCGGTCCTGTGGCAAAGAGAAGAACACACAGAATTGTGGTTCTTGTAGTTCAGATGGCAAGAGAAAAAGAAATTGGGTGACTGTATCAATACCAACCTCCGTGCGCGCCTGATAATTTGTTGTCCAGATGATAAAGTTGGCAAGCTCGAAGACAAAATTGTTAAACATTAAGAGGTGATTTCCACCTAGATTTGGATGTTTTCAACAATGTACCTAAGTTTATTTAATGTTTTGCTATTTGGAATGAGTGGGCATTAAAACATCTTACATAAGAGAGTTCTTAAAAA
This sequence comes from Tarsius wallacei, assembly GCA_963574415.1. NCBI lineage: Eukaryota > Metazoa > Chordata > Mammalia > Primates > Tarsiidae > Tarsius > Tarsius wallacei. The sequence continues at coordinate 12,106 of CAUYQG010082836.1, forward strand.
TTTTGAAAAAGTGGGTGAATATAAATAAGGGAGATGAATCTCATATTTCTCCATCAGACACCAGAGGAATGTAGGTATAATTTTCCAAATTAATTTCTAAAAATAAAAAGAATTTCAGTGTATTTAGAGCATATACCTTTCTACTTCTATTTGAGAGAAGTAGACTGTGATGTGTGCGAATGTCTGTATGTCTGGATTTTCTGTAAGAAAAGGCAGGACCAGGTGCAGTGGCTCTTGCCTGTAATCCTAGCACTTTGGGAAACAGAGGCGAGAGGAGTGCCTGAGTTCACGGATTCGAGTCCAGCCTGGGCAACATGGTGAGACCTCGTCTCTACAATAAATAAAAAAAAAATTAACCAGGCATAGTGGTTCCAGCTATTTGGAAGGCTGAGGCGAAAGTATCACCTGAGCCCAGCAAATCGAGGCTGCAGTGGCCATGAGTGAGCCACTGCACTCCAGCCTGGGCAACAGAGTGAGAATTCAACTCAAAAAAAGGGCAGGAAGCCGGGCTCGGTGGCTCAGCCTGTAATCCGGCGCCTTGGGAGGCTGAGGTGAGTGGATTGCCTGAGCCGGCGGGTTCGAGACCCACCTGGGCAATTTGGCGAGACCTCATCTCTACAATTAATAAAAAATTAGCTGGGTGTGGTAACTCGCACCTGTAGTTCCAGCTACTTGGAAGGCTGAGGTGGAAAGATCGCCGGAGCCCAGCAGGTCGAGGCTGCAGTGGCCGGGTGTGGCCACTGTACTCCAGTCTGGGTGACAGAGTGAGACTCCCACTCAAAAAAAAGGGTAGGAAATAGGCACAATATGAGTCTGGTTTCACTATGGGGAAACTAAGCATCAGAGCATGTTTCCATCAAAATTAAGTTAGAAATAGATCTTTCATCTGTATCCTCATTTTGTTTTAATTAATTTTTTCATTCATTTCATTAATTTTGTTTTCATGAATTCTTATTTCCAGTTTGCAAGGCTCATAGATTAGATTAATTAAAGTGTGTGTAACACACTAAGACAATGTATTCCTGTTCCAAAGCCTCAAAGAAGACAGGTATCCCAGATCCTTCTTGTTCCTTGTCTTTCGGACACTCCATTTTTACTCTAATTACTTGTGGTCTCTCAGGTCTGAAGAAAGAGTCGTGGCTAAAAGCACATACAATCTATTGTTCTATTTAAAATGAAATATTCAGCAGCACGAGGAAATAAGGGACCCTGACAAGGGCTTTGTGGACATAAAACTAGAAGATAGGTTCTCTCTTAGACATTGATTTGCCATACACCTCCTCTCTTGGAGATACCTCAATATGTCTCCATTAAGGGGTAGACAAGATTGTACAACATTGAACAGAATGTTCCTCTGATCATACTTATGACTCCCATCTTTTCACTCATTGCTTACAGGTAGACTCTGGAATAGTGGCGACTGTTACATCTCCTGGAGTCACGGAGACATGTGAGCCTGAACTGAGTAGAGAAACTGTACTTACTGCTCTCCACAATTTCTCTCTAAACATCTCATCTACACTTTCCTGAATTTCCCTGTTGCTCTCTTCTTTTATTTTTACTATTTTTTCTTTCCAGAAGATAATTGTGAATCAGTGTTGGTTAGGGTTCAGGTACAGTTGACGAATGATTTCGTTTCCATCGGTCATAATGGATAAAAGCTAAAAAACTAGTTGTCCTTTCCATGTTATTTGAGAACTCATTGAAGTAATCAAGTTCAGTTTTGAGAATAAAAATAAATCCAGAAAAACAACAAATTGAGGGAGCCGTGAGAAAGAGCTATAAAAATTGAGCAAAATGTAAGAACTGGCCTAGGGTATCTATAATCACTCAAAAGGAAATCAATTTATAAATCCCACTCTGACTCAGGCTGCTTTTGAGGGCTAAAATTAAAAAAAAAAAAAAATCAATCATCTCTATCAATTCTAACGAAAGAATTTTAATTTGCTTTGTGTATTGATCAGATTTAAAGGAAAATTATTCAACTGCCAGATTTATTCTGCATTTATGATCTACAAATCATTCATTTTAGAGCATATTTTCACTATAAAATTTGTATATTATTTAAAGCATGTTTGTGCATAACACAAAGTGAACAAAAATGTGACCAATACATAATTAGTTAAGTATGTGAGTTATGTACATAATTTCTGGTTATCTTGTTTTGAAAAGGATAAAAAGATTGGGACCCACCTTCCATACATTTTCATTCTAGGGTAGAATGTATATTGGTTCAAAAATGAGAGTGTATTTGAGTTTAGCCTGGCCTTGCCACTTAAAAACATGGAGATTCAAAACTTGAGCTTCTTCATAGGTAAAACATATAAAAACTATCGTTAATGCTTTTGTGAGGTTTAAATAAAATTCCAAATATGTTGTCCTTGGTAAGTAAGAGATCAACTAAATGATTAACTAGGTGTGAAACACATACAAAGTAAGACAAATTGGCAAAAGATCAAGTGAGAACAATACCTTCAGTTACAATATACATTTTATCTTCATCTCCTGAGCCTGAGAGAATATATATGTATAAATATATATGTACAAAATTCTTCACAAAATGAAGCTATCAATCCACCAACACATTTCTATATTTGGATGCGGGCATGCTTTGGTTTGCTTATGGCAAAACATTTTCTATGTAAATGAATTGCTTCTTCTGAAGCAGTATTCTTGTCAAATGTAGAACGCATACCAAATAGCTAGAATTCAGCCAATAATAGCACAGTATCTCACGGGCTTGACCTTCATTAAGAATAATGCAGAATATCATTAAAATGTGTGAAGAATAATTTAAAATATGACTTTTTGGGTAGAATAATAAGAGTTTGTCATGTTTATAATAAGTGCGGTCTCAGTCGCAACAACAAAATAACATTGATTTCTCAATCATTCCATAGATAACGGCAAAAAAAAAATATTTTTTTTAGCCATAATTAGAATTTGAAAAGTTGAGGTTGTGGAAGAGTAAGAAAGATTTGAAAATATGTACTTTTGTTTGTGTGATAGTTTTGTAAAAGAAAGAATTGAAGTCTTTATCTCTTGTATTTATTTTGTTCCTAGAGAAAGCTTAACTACGTTCTAGCTTTCCAATCTGGGTTCTTGGTTCAAAAGCCTGGTGTCCATATTCAAAAGATTATCCATATTTGATCCATTGCAAAAAGTAAAGCCACTTGAAGCCAAATAGCATCTTCTAGGGTTTAAATTGAAGCTTTGCTCCATCGTAAGGTATCTGCTGCCTGACGACATTTTGCTTTCAATGCCATTTCACCAAATTTCTAGAAACTTAGAGAAATAATTAGAAAAACTGGAGGTGAGGACTCAGTGCCCTTTGACAAGTTTAGGGATTCAAAGAGATGCTGCAGAAAACAACATTCAAGTGAGTCAGAATTAATTTCCAAAGCCTGGTGATCCATTGCAAAAAGTGAGGAGAAGCATGAGACTGCAGCTCATGCTTCTCCTCAGGAAAAATTGCATCACCCACACATTGTACTTCCAACAGGGTTTTTTTGTATGTATTTTTGTCATTGAACAAACACATTTAGAGACAGGGCACACTACATGTACTTTACAATCGTTCTCTGTGGCTGCCACTAAACCGTCCTAGCACGTTTCTCCTAGCCAACTTTTTTATAACCCCACCAGACCTCAGGAATAAGAATGTGAACTTGGCAAGGTTAGTAGTCCTTCTTCAATATTTTTCAGTTGGTGTACCCAGGAAAGTTTGACTTTGCTTTGTGGCCCTGGGACCCTGTGGATAGGATACCAGATTCACCTGTTTCTCTCCATTCAACACGTGTTTGACTCCATGCTAAGAGCCAGGCACCATTCTACATACTAAGGACTGAGCAATTGGCATGACGGTTTTCTCAGAGCTTGGTCTTAGCCATGAGAAAAGGACGATGACATGAAAGTAGCTCAAAGGGAGAAACACTTGATTTAATTTTTGTGACTTACTTTGTTAATTCTTCCAATACTTGTAACCCATCTTCTATTTGTTATGTACATTTGCATGCAATAATATCTTGTAGCCACAAATATCCTAAGAACCAATTAAAAGTTTATTCCTAGCTGGGCTCGATGGCTCAGCCTGTAATCTCACGCTTTGGGAGGCTGAGGTGAGTGGATTGCCTGTGCCCGCGGGTTCGAGACCCGCTTGGGCAGCTTGGCGAGACCTCATCTCGACAATAAATCAAAAATTAGCAGGGCGTGGTAGCGCGCGCCTGTAGTTCCAGCTACTTGGAAGGCTGAGGCGGAAGGATCACCGGAGCCCAGCAGGTCGAGGCTGCGGTGGCCGGGAGTGGTCACTGCACTCCAGTCTGGGAGACAGAATGAGACTCCAACTCAAAAAAAAAAAAAAAAGTTAATTCCTTTTAGAAGGATTGCAGATTACAAAGTTATATGAAAATTGAAGTTGTTTACTTTTCTATTCATTCTCTCAATGTATGTGTCATGATTAAGTGCACAACTTATATCACCAACATAAGAACATTCATTTATTACTCCATTTGTAATTATTAGAAAAAGTTGAGAATTAAGCCAAATGACCAACATTAGTTAGAAAGAAAGAACAGCCTCTGGCTTTAATAATTCTGTAATACAGAAGACATTTTCTAAAATCACAGATATATTTACATATTTCCTTCTCTGACATACATGCAAAAGTGAGTTAAGACTTTGACTATATTTTCAATATATTAAAAGGTAGAATAATAAACACTATAGACATTAGTAGCTGAGTCCTTGTAGAAAATAAAGAAAAGGTCAAATTGTATCAAATAAAAATATTTATTGATTCCTTACTCTCTCAAGTGCTCTTTTAATTACTTTTAATTTTTCATGATAATCTAAGAAAAAGTCATCTTTCTCATTAACTTAATAGTCTAGTTGGGGAGAACAGATATTTACATAAAAAGTGAAAAAAAGAATTTGAACAACAGTCCAAGAATACAAATATTTTTTTTCATAAAACCTATATTTAATTACTGAATTAATTTTAGTAGAAAACGGTTAGTTGTTTTACAAAGTTTTTTTCATGTTTTTTCTGTTTCTTTATATAATATTTTAATAATGCTTTTATTGTATTATATTATTATTAAATAAAATCTGAAGCATTTACAATATAAAATCCACCTATCACTTTATTAGTCAAAGATCTACAGATTTGTGTGTATTTTTCCATACAAATGAGCTTGTGTATATACAGTTTTCATATGGGTGTAGGCACGTTTTCCATTAGAATAGGGATAACTGCTTTTATTAAACTCCTTTTATTAAACTCATCATTTTAAATTTGAATATTGGGTTTGACCACTCAGAAATATTTCTGTTGTCAGAAAAGATAGATGAAGTTGTCTTCCATGCTTTTGGATGCTGAAAGTCAAATAAGGAGCGAGAGAAATTCTAAACACAGTACCCTGGTTTTAAGGAAGTGATAAGTAGGATTAGAAAAATTTTCTGTCCATAATCTAGCACAATATGAAAACTAGGGTAAAACATTTGGGATTTATCTCAAGAACAGCAAAAAACCATTAAAGGTTCATTGAAACAGAAAGCAAGTTGTTAGGATAGGTTATTTTATTAATTTCCTGTATGCTTTTACTGCTCTTTCAATTAGTTTTCTCTTTATTGAATCAAAATTCTACTGTTTAGATAACTTCTTAAATGGTTTTTCTGCATTTGGATTTCTTTCTTTCAGAAAATTCCCTTTGAATACCTCTTTATCTTTAAATTAGTACCAAAGAGGACACAAAAAAATTCAAGTGAAACAAAATGATAAGAAAAATTACAAAAGTAGATATTTAGAATGATTTAAGTTGCATCAACCTACTTGTATAAAGGTTTAGGCTAAGATTTTGCTTTCACCACAAATCTTAAAATTGAATCTATCTAAATTTTTATAGAATTTATTTTAGTAAATAATTAAAAAACCCCAATCTCATTGAGAGTAAGAAAGCCATCCATCACACAAAATGTGTCCACGATTCAAGGACCTTTCGAATTTTGTGTTTCAGGTCAACATAATTCAAGTATTTGTTCTTTGTCTTGAGAAGAGTTCCAAAGTTAATGTATGTGAAAGTTAGTATGGAACAGTTTAATATGTTGATTTATTTTTCTGTATCTATTCCCTAGAATTGCAGCATTCATTTTTCAAATGATATTTAAAACCTCAGGGAGGATTAATATAGAACTGAATAATGGTGGCACACATGTAAAGCATTGGCACTGCCCTTTACCCATCTTGTATATTTCACTTTTATTTGTTTAAAATATGAGCAGTGCCACGTGGCATCAAGCATCTGGCATACAGATGGAGAATTGTGGGTATCAAAATATCAGATCTATTTTGGTGGAGTAATGAATACCCCCGCGTATGTCGTCTTTGAAAAGAAAGTTTGATCGTTTTGTGCACACTTCAAGCAAAAAAATAGAGTGTTGCAGTTAACTTGAAAAATTATGTGACTGCATTAATGCTTGTCACATGAGATAAAGGTCTTTGGATAGGACACGCCTTTAAAATAAAAATTCAAGGCCGGGCTCAATGGCTCAGCCTGTAATCCCCCGCTTTGGGAGACCGAGGTGAGTGAATTGCCTGAGCCCATGGGTTCGAGACCCGCCTGGGAAACTTGGCGAGATCTCATCCCCATAATAAATCAAAAAAATGAGCCGGACGTGGTAGCGCACGTCTGTAGTTCCAGCTAATTGGAGGCTGAGGCGGAAGGATCGTCGGAGCCCAGCAGGTCGAGGCTGCGGTAGCTGGGAGCAGCCACTGCACTCCAGTCTGGGCGACAGAGTGAGACTCCGCATCAAAAAAATAAATACGTAAAAAATAAATACATAAAATAAATACATAAAATAAAATAAAAATTCAAGATGGAAATAGCACTTTACGGAAGATGAAGTGTGATTTTTTTAGCAGGAAGCAGTTGATGATGGGTGTAAGAGTTCAGGGAGGTGGAGAGGTGTTTTCTTTCACAAAGACTGATGCTTCTTCAGGCAAACTATTTGTCCACATAGAGAAAAACATAGGTACACAATCTACTAAGGTGTTTTGATGAAGATGACTGAATAAATCAAATCAAACTTTTATAATTAAATTCCTTTAGATGGGAGTTAATTGCATTTCAGCCAAGAAGCTCCCTATACTTCCAACATATTTTTAGTCTATATGTCATTAAAGAGAGAATGAATCGTTTCCAAAGATTTTCAAAAGTAAATTAGAAATACAAAGGCCATCATTTGCTTGATAGAAATTAAAACAATTTGATGAAGAGTTTACTCAAAGAGAGACCATATATAAGATATGTGTTCAAAATACTAATGAACAAGAGAACTTGAATTAGTATGCAGTTTGAGAACAAAATATGCTTCTAAACAATTGACATGACATATAAACAACTGACTAATGAACAATTATTTGGTCAACGGTAACTGTTGCCATTATTAAAACTCAAACCAATATATACTCAAGACATTTTTGCTTTTCTAAAAAAAAAAAATACTTTGCTTTGTTTTCTTAGCCTGAATTATCCTATTCCATCATTTCTAGAAATAAAGATTTGAGCAAGTGAATTATACATTTATTTGAAAATCCAGTATTTTTCTTCCATTAACACAATTACTATAAAAAATAGAAAAAAATAGAGTACTTGCAAAATTGTAACTAGAGTTTATACTTATTAAACAGTTTTGTCTTTCTATTAAAAAACATTGCATAGTGATTACAAGGTAGATAATAGGAACTATAAAATCTATTGAGTCCTGAGTCTGAAACTTATCATTGTCATTAGCTAGTTCTGTACATCAGACAGGAAACTTAGGGCATGAGCATTATTTTCACCATCTAATGATTATCTAATACACTCTTCCTTCGGTATATGCAGAGGATTTGTTCCAGGACACTGGCAAGTACCAAAATCCCTGCATACTCAAATCCTACCATAAGGGTTTTGGGGAACCCTTGCATATGAAAAACCAACCAACCCTTTAGACATTTTCGCTTTGCACAAATACTGTGGTTTCTTCCCTCATTTAGTTGAAAAAGTCTGGGTATAAGTGGACCTGCACCGTTCAAACCCATATTGTTCAAGGGTCAACTGAATATTTTTTGTCCAATCCCTTCTGATAATAACAAGCTTTATTTTCTTTTAGAAATTGCATCATTGGGATTCTAGTGGACTCATCAACTGTGTGCCCTCAACACACTTGAGTGGTGGCCCTGTGGGTGGGTCGGCCAATCAGATTATCCCACATACCTGTACACAGCTGTTGTCTGGGAATCAATGCTAATCCCATCGGAGGGAATCTGTGTCCTTTCCTAATAAGGTCACCTGTGCAGATGACCATAGGCAGAGGAAGCCTGCCTATTAAGCCAATACATAGTAAAATGAGCCAAGAGATAAGAAGAGAAATAAAGATTTGTGGTTATCTGGTTAAAGAATTTGGATCTAACAGTTTCAGGCAAGCAGCAAGGCCATACACCCTTTCTGTTGTGAGGTACACAGTGAGGCATTTTAAACTCAATTGAATTAGATGGCATCTTCTGCTTACAAGAGTCCTGACTAATATCACATAGAGTTCTTGCAAGAAGAAAATGTGAAAATTGTTTACCAAATAACCTGGATAGAGTGAGCCCTCAATAAAGACTATCGATATTATAAGTATGTATGATATTATTTCAATCATATTATTCAATATGATTATTCAATGACAATGACAGACATGGTCAATAGTATAATTCTGAGAACCAGAATGCCAATTTTTTTTTTTTTTTGCCAAAAGTTATTTAACCACACTAAACTTCAATTTCTTTATTAAAAAAGTAAGAGGGTGGTAGATAATGATATTGCCCTCTCACAAATTTGGGAGAGCATTAAATATTGAAATACAAGGAATAAGTAGATAATAGCACTCAAAAAATATTCTTTTCTTTCCTCCTCCTCCTCCTTCTCCTTCTTTTTCCTTCTCTTCTTGAAAATATAGACGGTATCCTGCTCTGTCATCCAGGCTGGAATGCAATGCTGTGGTAGGATCACCGCTCCCTGCCACCTCAACCTCTTGGGCTCAAGAGAGCCTCTAGCCTCAGCCTCCCAAGTAGCAGGGACTACAAGCATACACCACCACACCTGGCTTTTATTTTTTTGTAGAGATGGAGCTCACTGCCAAAGAGAGATCACGCTATGTAGAGACAGGGCTTGAACTTCCGGACTCAGGTGTTCCTCCTGCCTCAGAATTCTGGTGCTGGGATTACAGGCGTGAGCCTTTGTGACCAGTCATTATTACTTTTCTTATATTCGTTATTCAGAAACGGTAATAATGTGAGGAAACTTAAATATTTTTTAACTCAATCATTTATCTGATGCATAAGTTCCCTTGACAAAGCCTGACAAGTTGTTTGTCATTTATATTTAAATATCTCCAATGACAGCAGTTTTATTTCATTTTAAGAGAGGCTAGTTTCAAGTTTTAAATTGTCCTTCTTATACTCACCTTAAAAGATTGCACTGAACTTGAACTTACCACACTTATTGAACTATCTCTGTCCTTGACTCATGCGGATTTATATTTATGCCTTATCTACATGACAATCTTTCAAGTAACTAAAGCCAGATATGCACCTCTGTAAGTAAAGTCGCCATGTAATTGGTTGCCAAAATTGAGACACTTTTGTGAGTAATAGGAGTAGCATTGGAAATTGTGCTAGTATTCCAGGTGTAATCCTAGAATATACCTTGGAAACTGGGGAAACAGTCTCAGCATCTTCAATTCTTTTCATGATACAGAACCTATTCCATTTTTGAATCTTCATTTTAGTTTATGGTTCCCTATAGATGAATATAGCATTCCAGCAGAAAATATGTGTGTTCAAACGCTCCACAGAAGAGTTTATCAAAGCAGCTCTTTGTAGGCAGAACAAATACATAATCACAGCATCTTGCAACAAATGGCTTTTTTTTTTCTGTTTCAGTATATTCTGATCACTCAGCTGTGTGCTATGTAAATGTGATTAAGACCTTAAAAAGAATATAAGATTTGATTTTACTAGGACACGAAGGGGAGAAACTGTGAGCTAAGAGTAGAAAAACACAAAATTGATTAAGCACAAAGGTTAAACAGGGAAAAATGAATATGCAAATGAGGTAGCTAAAGGAGCCAGGGCAAGCATATTTATAATCCCTCTATTGAAAGCTGAGAGTTTAGGTGGAACAACTAAGCCTCTTTCCAAAGAAACACGCACACACATATGCGCATGTGCATATTGCATGTAACTCAGAGGTAGAGAGCAGTTGTATTAGTGCTGTGTTTTGTGGGTCAACTCAGTTTATGAATTTTTTTTAAGGTTACCTTTGGGAGTCATTACATTATATCCTTCAGTAGTTATTAGTTGTAAATGGCACTTTAAATGCCTCAAATAAAAAATTATAAAGATGCTAATTAAATTAAAAAGACTAGGATTGCCTGAGCCCCACTTTGCAGGAGATAAAATTAAGATACCCGGAGGAATTCAAATCATTCTACAAAAA
>CAUYQG010082838.1:0-22310 GCA_963574415.1 Tarsius wallacei
TAGGTCTTTCAAAAAATATCCTCCTATATCCCTTTAGTTGGTTTTGAGAGACACAGTATGTAAATTCATGTGCTGAATCTATGGATCTGTCTGCTTTCCCAGATGTTAATACTGTGAGTTGTTTGGAATAGCTGGAACATAGAGTGCAGAGCATATGTATGGAAAACTGGGGGAAGGCTAAAAGAACATCTCTTGAAGTTCAGAGAAAGAAGTGTTGGGCTAATTTTTATGTTAGGAAAGTTATCAGGGTACCGCTGAGGACACTGGTTTGGAAGGGAGTTAAAGTAAGGTCAAGCAGACTAGTTAGGAGACTTTTTTTCTCTGTTAACCAGGAAAAAGATGATGAAGATCTGAAGCCATGGAAAGAAGCGGACAGATTTGGAAATATAAAAGAGATAGAATTAAGAGTTGTTGAGATACAGGGTGAGGAAGAAGAGAAACTAGGAGGTGTGGTAGTGATACAACTTATCATCAGCTAGATAGTGGTTCATATCACAGGAGCTAGGAAATTCAGGATGAGGATCTGTTTTTTAGAAGACACTGAGTTGGTCCAGTATCAGAACTTGAGATGCCTTCTGGGTGGCGATGTACTATAGTTGTTTAATTGCCTGGGGTTCAGAGAACTGGGTTGCAGAGAATAGGTTTGGACATCGTCAGTGTGTACATGGGAATGATAAGAGAGCCAAGGACAGTAACCTGAGAAAGACTGATATTTGAGGGTGCTATTCTGTTTTTTTTCTTTAAAAAATTATAGATGCACAGAAAGTTCCAAAGATTGTATAGAGAGATTCCATGTATCCTTCACCTAGTTTTCCTTTACATCTTAAGTTATTATAGTACAGTATGATTTTTCCCCTCTTTAATCATGTCTGATAGTGTTCATCTTAATAGCTTATGAATTTATTTTTGAACTTTCAGAGTATGGTAGACAATGTCTTATATACTGTGGGCCCAAAAAATGTTCACATTTACTTAAAGCTGCATATCAGCTTTGGACACATTCTGTGGCCATTAGATTACAAAGATGTGAATCTCTTCAAGCTTTGATTAAGGGAGTCTTTAGCAGTTGCTTACTTTAGGTTTGCTAATGTTCACAGGGAGAGGGAGATAAATATTTTCTATAGGAGGAATCTCTTAAAATGAACAGATGGGTGTAACCTTGACATACGTGTATATTTTTTACTGGCATTAGGCAATTTAATAGTGTTTTTTAATTTTTGCTTTCAAATTGTAAACAATTGCTAGTATACTTTGCATCTTGGAATATATACTTAAGTAAGCAGATAAATTTTCCAAGAAAATTTTAAGTCCACTTGATAATAAAAAAAATGAAATTGATTAGTTTTTCTTAATCATCTCCTTAGTTCCTTGAAGGTTGAACTATGGAGAGTGAAATTTAACTGAGTTTTAAGGCCAATGAACTACTTTATTAAATAACAGCATTTTTATATTTTCTTCCTTTGGAAAACTCTTTAATAAGGTCTTCCAGATTATTTTTTTGTTTGAAACGACCAAACTTATACTTAACATAAGATCTGGAGATTGAATGTATAGAATTGTGACTGTAGTTCATAATAATATATCGTACACTTGAAAATTGCAAAAAACCTCCGGTGATTGAACTTAGTATGTATATGTCAACAAAAGGGGAATCTGTATATATTTTGTGGCATTGTAATTTGCTGTAAGCTATATTGATATTTGAATTATTTCTTATGTGAGGAGGTGTTGGGTAGTTTATTTTGTTTTCTTTCTATGTTTATCAGATTATAGTTATTGTGGTTTAGAGCAGGGATCTCCAACCCCCAGGCCACAGACCAATGCCGGTCTGTGGCCTGTTATGAACCAGTCGGAACAGCAGGAGGTGAGTCGTTGGCAAGCAAGCAGAGCTATCTGCCTTTACAGCCACTCCCCATCGCTGGCATTACCACCTGAGCTCTGCCTTCTATCACATTATCAGGGGCATTAGATTCTCATAGGAGCTTGAGCCTTATTGTGAATTGTGCATACAAGGGGTCTGGATTGTGTGCCTCTTATGAGAATCAGATGCCTGATGATCTGAAGCGGAGCTGTGGTGGTGATGCTAGCGCTGTTTCCCCTCACTCCCAGATGGGACTGTGAGGTAGAGAAACAAGTTCAGGGCTCCCACTGATCCTGCATTATGGTGAACTGTGTAATTATTTCATTATATGTTACAATGTAATTATAGTAGGTATAAAGTGCACAATAAATGTAATGCACTTAAATCATTCTGAAACCACCCCCCACCAACCCCCTGTTGGTGGAAGAATTGTCTTCCACAAAACCCATCCCTGGTGACAAAAAGATTGAGGACCATTGGTTTAGGAATCAACTTTTTATCCTTTTTGTTTTCTTTCAGAGTATTTGTAGTATGATATACTAAATCAGCCGTACTAATACAGTAATTAGGCAAACTAGAATTTTAGATTAAACTTATTTTCTCCTTTTATCTTTGTGTTCTTGATTCATTAAAAATATTAACAGGCTGGGCGCGGTGGCTCAGCCTGTAATCTCACACTTTGGGAGGCTGAGGCAAAAGGATTGCCTAAGCCTGGGATTCGAGACTAGCCTGGGCAAGTTGGTGAGACCTTGATTCTTTCTCAGTAAATCACAAAAACTAGCCGGGTGTGGTGGCGTGCGTCTGTAGTTCCAGCTACTTGGAAGGCTGAGGCGGGAGGATCATCTGAGCCCAGCAGGTTGAGGCTGCGGTGGCCATGAACATGCCACTGCACTCCAGCCTGGGTGCCAAGAGTGAGACTCCAACTAAAAAAAAACCAGAAAATAAAAATATTAACAGAAATTCTTTATTTAAAAAGTATGTGAAAAGTGAAAAAAAAATCACTTCTCCCTTTCCCAGCATCCTTTTTCCTTCCCATATTTTAGGAGCATTAACAGTTCTTTGTATTTGCTCCCAGAAACTTTTGTGCATATATCTGCATATAACTAGATACTTAAAAAATTATTTGACATGTGGATTTGTTATACATACTTCTGCCCCTTTTAAATCTAATTTTGCAATTATTTTTGAACTTTTTTTCTCTCCATGCTAAATCCTTTTTTATAGCTTATCAGTTATCTAGAATATGGAAGATCCAAATTTTAATTATCTTACTGGTGAACATTTAGGCAGGGTTTATTTTAGATAAGTTTTTTAGATGAGAGTGTTCATAGAATTTAAAATACCAATGTATTTTAAATATTTATATTTAAATATTAAAATACCTCTTCTGTAGTCACAGGGAGGGGGAGATAAATATTTCCTATATGTGGAATCTCTTCAAATGAACAGATATGTGTAGCCTTGGCATATGTATTTTTTACTGCCATTAGGCAGTTGAATAGTATTTTTTGATTTTTGCTTTCCAATTGTAAACAGAACTAACTTTGTTTAATTGTTGCTTATAAACAGGACCATCCTAAAAAATCTGATTTATTTTTTATAAATTGGTTTTAGGCCTTTTTATATGCTAGGTAATTTTTTGATGATGGGGGTGTGGGACCTTAGAGTGTCTTATTGTAAGTTTTATTTATACTTCCCATAGGGATTAGGAGCAGACAGCAAGAACCTGTACCCTTTCCTGCTCCCAGTTATTCAACTGAGTACAGATGTTTCCCAGCCTCCACATGTTTATCTTCTGGAAGATGGTTTAGAGTTATGGTAAGAGGAAAAACTTGATACCATGGATCTTATTTTTCGTGGCCTTCCCTACTCTCATGCCAATAAAGTTAAGGTCATGTAAAAGGGCTTTCAGCATTTAAAAACAAAAATGTAAAATCTGTTTCCCCAAACTGGGTTATATAACATTTTCTCTTTTTGGCAGCTGTCACTCAGCATAGACTTACAATGGAGAAATTTCAGTAGGAACTCAGCTACATTTCTTCTTTTGGAATTTGGCATATAAAATGGGAATCTTGGTAACTTCTCCAAGTTAAAAACTGACTTAAAATTTCCAGTCTATTGAATGAAATGTTTGGGGGATATTGAAGCCTTATCTTTCAACCTTTTACTACTTTGTCCAGTAATAACTGGATTATACCTCAGCCCCCAATGCCAATGCTACTTATATTCTTGATTTACTGTTTTACTGAGTAAGTAGTATGTAATGTCAAGAAGTTAAAAACAACAACAACAACACCCTGCTTCTGTGGCAGCCCACTGGTACAAAGGATTATTGACCGCCCACTGTGTGTAAGGAACTGTGCTAGAAAATTCTTTTGCTTTATTAAGCTCACCTTACTGATAGCAGTTTTCTCTAGAGACAGTTTTTTGATAATACATTTAAGGGTTAAAATTTCCAGGGTATAAATTGACTATTGGGATTAAAGAAAGCAAACTACAGAAAATCAGCCATAGAAAAAGTGTTCATTTGTTTGTCTTCTTCCCCTCCCTTCCTGTGGAACTTCTTTTTTTCCTCCTTTAGTTCTTAGATGGCTAGGAACTAACAGTTTTGGTTCTTATAAATTGCCATTGGTGCACATTATAAATGAATGATCTATATAAGAATATTAGATGATTTTAAAACTTAATCTTGGTACTTATTAGCTTGCAGTCTGGATTTCTCATATTCTTTTCTAGGTTATATCGTTTGAACTTAAATGGCATCTAGATGGTTTGGTTGGGAATTGGCATATTATTGAAATCTTTTATATTTATATATTTATATTTGAATAAGGATGAATTACTCTAAATCAGAGGTTGGCAGACTTTTTGCATAAAGGGCCAGACAATGAATATTTTAGGCTTTCCAGGTCTACAATTTCCAGCTGTAACAGAAATTGTAGACAGCTACTCAACTCTGCTGTTAGTGTCAAAGCAATCATAGACAATACATAAATAGTGGACATGGTTATGCTCTAATTAAACATCCTTTAGAGAAATAAATATATAGGTTAGTTTTAGTCCACGGAATGTAGTTTGGCAACATCTGCTCTAGATTATAACTTAAGTACAAAATTTTTTTAAATTTCCTAGTTTATTAATAGTTACATTTGTCTAGATTAAAAAAATTAAGATACACATTTCTTCATGTATTTCTCTTAGTGGGTTAGAGTTCATATTTGGAATCAGACAGATTTAGGTACCAATCCTAGTTATACCACTGTATTAGATAATATGATTTGAATAAGCTCTTTGAGCCTCAGTTTCCTTATTAATGTAACAAAGTATAATAATTCCTGCTCTCACATGGTTGTTGTGAAGATGAGATATTTGCTAAAGTGGTTATCACTTTGGATATGACATTTAACATCTGGGAATATATAAGATTGCCTAGGAAGTAAAGGGCAGATAGAGAACATTCTGCCCAGGACAGAATCCTAATGAACTTTTAACTTTTTTTTAACATTTTGAGGACACAGGAAGAGCCATCTACAAAGAAGAGGTACGTTCTGTTTAGTAGGAAAGCCAAGCCAAGAGAGGAGAATATTTCCTGAGAGAGGGAGTGGTAGAGTGGTCAGCTATGTCAAGTGTTGCTGATTTTCCTAGTGAAATTAGTATAGAGAAGTGAATTTGGCCATATGGTGATGATAGGAGGGTTTTCAGTGGAGTGGTAAGAACAGAAATTAGAATTGGAGTAGATAGAAAAATGAATTGGAGGTAAGTAAGTATCGATTGTGATCCATGGTAACTTGTTTAAGAGCTTTTACTATTAAGAGGGGTATAGAATATGGCGCAACAGCTGACTGGTGTGGGAAGTGGTAGGTCTGGAGGGATGAGTGGGGCTGGATTAAGAGAGTGGGATAACTGGAGGAGGAAAGAAGGGATGGGATTCAGAGTTTCAGTGGAGGGATTGAATTTTGGGATACGTCATCCATTTTAACTGGAGGCAGGAAGGTAGAATTCCAGATTTTGTAGCAGGATGAGATAGGAAAGTGCTCTATCTAATTGCTTCTCTTTTCTCAATATCATATGAAGCATGGTCATCAGCTGAGGAGTGATGTGCTGTATTAGGAGTGTAAACAACATATGACAGGTCTGTGAGAAGAAGATATAAAGTAGTTATCCTAGAGGATGGTGAGCTTATTATTACAGATAACCAGTACCAGTTGGTGTTTGTGGTCATGAATGTAGGGTGTAGAAACTCACAGACTGATCATGCGACCTCTACACACATACACACACGCACCCCCCCTCCCCCCCACCCCGTGGCTCCTTATTTTCTTCTTGGTCCATCTCACTAGTGATTTGTTAATATTATCAGTCTTTTCAAAGAACAAACATTTGTCTTTGATTTCTTTGTTGTATATTTGTTTCCTATTTATTAATTTCTGTTTTTAATATATTATCATTTTACTTGCATTAGGTTTACTTTTTTTGTCATTTGACCTACATTCTAAGAATTAGCTCATCAACTTTTAACCTATCTTAATATAAACATGTACTATTGTAAATTGTTTTTAAAGAGAATGCAACAAAAGACCTTGCATGAACAAGGTTTTGTTTTGTTTTTTCTCTTTTTAGAAATTAGTGTGCGGTAATAATAATGGTAAGCAATCAGCAGTGTCAGCTATGTACCATTAAATGTAATATGATCTTCATCATTTAAAAACAAGCAAAACTAATTTGATTGCTTTTTGTTATCCACTCAGAAGAATATATCTTTCTCTTAAAAAAAATTAACCTGTCTTTAAAAAAACCTTGACTTTCTGGGATAAACTTTACTTGCTGGGGCGAATTACGCTATTACTATATTGTAAACATTTTTTCTAATATTTTATTTAATTTTATTGATTTCCTCTGTTTATAAATGAGTTGGATCTATGATTTATGCTTTGTGATACAATTTGGTTTTATATCAGGATTGTGTTTATATTATGAATTTAACAATTATTTTCTTTATACTGAATGGTTTTTGTAATATGTATTATTGGATGTTTGAAGAATTTTGTAATAAAAGGAACTAGAAATCGACCTGTGGTGTGAGCTAACGATTCTTTACAGTTTTGATAACATCCTCAGTTCGTTCATATTTATTTTGGTTTTCATTTTTGATGTCTGTTTTGACACTTAGTCCCTTAAAACTTTTGTATGCTTGCTTTCTTTTTTTTTTTTTTTTTTTGTGAGTTGGAGTCTTGCTGTCGCCCAGACTGGAGTGCAGTGGCCGCTCCCGGCCACCGGAGCCTTGACCTGCTGGGCTCCGGCCATCCTTCCGACTCAGCCTTCCAAGTAGCTGGAATTACAGGCACGCGCTACCATGCCCGGCTAATTTTTTATTTATTGTAGAGATGAGGTCTCGCCAAGTTGCCCAGGCGGGTCTCAAACCCGCAGGCTCAGGCAATCCACTCGCCTCAGCCTCCCAAAGGCGCGGGATTACAGGCTGAGCCACCGAACCCGGCAACTGGGCCATTTTAAATAAAATATTGACAACTTATTCATGAATAAATTTCTTCCATAAATGTTTTCTCTATTCCTTGCAAAATCACCAGTCAGGAAGATATGATTATGAAGAAAGGTGAAAATGAAAGAGAATTTCAGGATGTTTCAACAGTTTTGAGTATCTAAAAGGAAAAGCAAACTTTTGTACTTTAAAATTAATTGATATGGACTATGAAAGAATATTAATTATGAGAAAATTATGTAATTTTTACATCCTTCATTAAACAAGTCCATTAACTAAAGTTTGCTACCTGTTTCAGGACGGGTAGATTAGCTGACAGCCTCTTAGTCCCATCTTACAATTATTATTTATATTACAACAAGCTAACACTTTTATCCCCTGGAAAAAAATATAGATTTTTACAATTCAGGAAACAAAGGTCATCCCCATTAAACAAATGTTTATCTAACTATTAATATAACATATAGAGAGATTGCTAAGCCCTAGAAACAAAATGATGCACAAATTCACAGCTTCTGTCCTGAAAAAATTTAAAATAGAGTATGAAAATAGCACATATGGATTAAGAGGACATAAGATTACAGCTCTAAATTAGCTTATAAGAGGCGGGGCTCTGTGGCTCCCACCTGTAATCCCAACACTTTGGGAGACCATAGCAGGAGGATTGCTTGAGTTCAGGAGTTTAAGATCAGCCTAGGTAACATAGCAATACCTTGCACTACAAAAAAAAATTTAAAAATTAGGCCTTCTGTGGTGGCGCATGCCTGTAGTTCTAGCTACACATAATAATTATGCATATTTATGTGGTACATAGTGATGCTGCAATACATACTCATATAATATACGATGATAAAATCAGGTAATCAGCATCATCTATTATCTCAAACTTTTATATCATTTCTTTGTGTTGAGGACATTCAATAGCCTTCTAGTTGTTTGAAACTACGTATTATTAACTATAGGTAGTGCTATAGAACACTAGAATTTTTAATACCCTTGAGCTATAATTCACACACCATAAAATTCACCTTTAATAGTACACAATTCAGTGATATACAGAATTGTATATCTATTACCACAACCAATGTTAGAACATTTTGTGCTGGGTATGTTGGCTCATGCCTGTAAACTCAGCACTTGTAGAGGCCGAGGCAAGAAGATTGCTTGGACCCAAAGCCAGGGCAACACAGGAGACGTTGCCTCCCCTCCCTCCCCCCCAAAAAAACTAGCTGGGTTTGGTGGTGTGTAAGAGGCTGAGATGGGAGAATCACTTGAACTCAGAAGTTTGAGGCTATGATAATCCGTGGTTATGCCATTGCACTCTACCCTGGGCAACAAAGTAAGACTCCAACTCAAAAAAAAATTTTTTTTTGGTTACCCCAAAAGAAACCATATTCATTAGCAGTCACTCCCATTTCTTCCTACTCCCAGCTCTGAAAACCACTAGTCTACTTTTTGTTTCCATAAATTTGCCAATTGTGGGCATGTCATATAAATTGAATTATACAACATACATGGTCTTTTGTGCCTGCTTCTTTCACCCACCTTGTAACATGTATGAATACTTCACTCCTTTTTATGGGCCACTGAATGCATATTTCACGTTTTGTCTATTCATTCTGCTTAACATTTTGAGAAACTGCCAAACTGTTTTCCAATGTGGATCTACCATTTTATAATCTCACCAGCAGTATATGCGGGTTCTGATTTTTCCACATTCTTGCTAATACTTGCTATTGTGTTCTTTTTTTATTTCAGTTATCCCAGTTGGTCCAATACTATGATTCTTGAAAGAAAAAAAAAAGCTTTATTTCTAACTTCCTTTCAAACAATACAAATAGTAAATATTGAATAAATATTTGTTCAATTGTTGTGCTAATGTTAAACCCTTGAGAGAGCCTGCAAAAGTGAGAAAAGCCGGTGGCTCAACTTGTAATCCCAGCACTTTCGGAGGCTAAGGCGAGTGGACTGCCTGAGCCCAAGGGTTTGAGACCAGCCAGGGCAACTTGGAGAGACCTCCTATCTAAAACAAGTCAAAAATTAGCCAGGCGTGGTAGTGCACGCCTGTAGTTCTGGCTACTTGGAAGGCTGAAGCGGAAGGATCGCCAGAGCCCAGCAGGTCGACGCTTGGGTGGCCGTGAATGTGCCACTGCACTCCAGTCTGGGCAACAGAGTGAGACTCCAACTCAAGAAAATAAAAATTTTTTTAAAAGTGAGAAAAGCTTCTAAGAAGAAACCATCACCAGCTAAACCTAAAAGACTATTATGAGCTGTCTAACAGTTACAGCATCTGTCTGATATAATCCAATCTAAAGTTATGCTATTAGAATTCCACTGTCAGTATGTTTAAGATCACTTGTTTTCCCCATTATGCTCATATGGCTTTACAGTTTGCTCACAAGACAGGAAGTTAGGAATTCCAAGGTGATCTCAAATACACATAATAATCTTTCAAAAATATTTTTCTTATACAAAGATTCATCAATACATTAAGAAAATAGTAATTACAAAATAGTAACAATAAAAGTGGGCTGATGTAGGTCCACTCTATCCTTAAAATTCTGATTAATTTTATTTTTATATCTATTTTTTTTGGAATTGGGATCTTACTCTGTCATCCAGATTGGCCTACAGGCACATGCCACCACACCCAGCTAATTTTTAAAAAAAATTTTTATAGAGATGAGGTCTCTATTGTCCAGGCTGGTCTTGAACTCCTGGGGTCAAGTAATCCTCCTACCTCAGCCTCTGAAAGTGCTGGATTGCAGGCGTCAGTCACCACGCCCAGCCTAGTTTTATCTTTTGAATACTTATATAATCTTGCTAGGACATAGCTAATTACATTAAAGTCTACAATATGCAGAAATCTTAACAGTTATAATAGACAATTCTTTATCACAGTAATCCCATAATTTTCATTAGCAGTGACAATTACTATCTGTTAGCAGTAACACTCTTCTGCATGATTTCTGATAACCTGTTTCAAAAAGTTGTACAAAGAATAAAACAAAGATTTAATCAACAATTTCATAAAACATGACAAGAGGAAGAGAAACCAGACACAGATTAATCACTTGAGATACTGCATTAGTTGGTTAGAATAAAAAACACTTTGGCTACTCCATTATACTTGCCTTTAATTTGCTTGCAAACTTAAAAGACATCTAATTTGATAAAATTTCAGAGTCCAGAAGGATATATGAAGTTTGACATCTTAAATAATATTCCTCAGTTTTTCTTTCTAGAGTTTTTGTAAAAACTCATAAAATAAACATTTTTTTTTTTTTTGAGTTGGCGGCTCACCCTGTCGCCCAGACTGGAGTGCAGTGGCCGCTTCCGGCCACCGCAGCCTCGACCTGCTGGGCTCCGGCGATCCTTCCGCCTCAGTCTTCCAAGTAGCCGGGACTACAGGCGTGTGCTATCACGCCCAGCTGATTTTTTTTTAATTTATTGTAGAGATGAGGTCTCGCCAAGTTGCCCAGGCAGGTCGTGAACCCGCGGGCTCAGGCAACCCACTCACCTCAGCCTCCCAAGGAGCGGGATGACAGGCTGAGCCACCGAGCCCGGCTTGATCAATGTCTCTTAATTTTTAGGACTGATATAATTTCTTCTGCACCTCTTCTGGAGACTCTATACTCAAAGCTTATTTATTTTCATAGGTATTTTCATTTTTTGTTTGTTTGTTTAGTTGGTTTTGTTTTGGCTGTAGTGGAAATTCATTCTCACCAATAAGAGCTAGGGTTCCTGTAGTCCAAACAGCTAGGCATGCTGCAGACATACTTTTTTTTTTTTTTTTGAGTTGGAGTCTCACTCTGTCGCCCAGGCTGGAGTGCTGTGACACATTCACGACCATCCCAGCATCGACCTGCTGGGTTCAGGCAATCCTTCCGCCTCAGCTTTCCAAGTAGCTGGGACTACAGGATGGTGCTACCACACCCGGCTGATTTATTTATTTATTTATTGTAGAAATGAGGTCTGGCCAGGTTACCCAGGCTGGTCTCAAACCCACAGGCTCAGGCAATCCACTCACCTCGGCCTCCCAAAGTACTGGGATTACGGACTGAGCCACCGAGCCCGGCCAGCATACTTTTTAAAAGCAAATTTATCTACTTTCCCACCCAGTAATTTTTTACTGAAAATTAAACAGTAGTATAATTATTAAATAATTTAAAAGTAGCTAAATTTAAATATTAAAAAATTATACTGGAGTGATACATTCACTTATGGAGCAAGACAAAGAAAACAAATATTAAGATATAACTTATTACCCTTCCTATTTTACTTACTACCAGTCACTGAGCCATCCAACTATTTTCTTCCACGGATATAGACATACACCTCACAACGTAGTCACCAACAGACCACATACACGACGGTGGTCCCTTGAAATGATAATACTGTATTTTGACTGTACCTTTTCTGTGTGTAGATATGTTTAGATACACAAGTACTTGCCATTTGTGTTTCAGTTGCCTGCAGTATTCAATGCAGTAACATGTTGTACAGGTTTGTAGCCTAGAAGCAATAGGCTAGACCATATGTTCAGTTGTGCAATAGACTAGACCATCCAGGTTTATGTAAGTACACTGTATGATGTTTGCACAATGTCAACATCGCTTTATGACACATTTCTCAGAAGGTACCCTGTTGGTAAGCAACACATGACTGTACTAGGACAAGAGTGATTTGGGCCTATGAAATGGTCACTTAGAGATGGTTCTAGGACCTCGAGGAGTCCTAAGCCTAAGTGTTACAAGATGAAAAATTAGTACATTAAGAAAAGCACACATCATTATCACTAACGCTTATTTTAGTTAAAGTACATACTTATACACAGAAACAAGGCCAACTGTCTAGAAGAAAGTCCTCAAACAGGCAGTGTAGTTTTAATTAGTTGGGTATGGAGACTAATTAATATGCAAATGAGGAGCTTACCAATATTAATCATCTGTTTTACTAGGCAGCTTTTACTAAAGAGTTTCTAACGAGTTTGCAAATTAAGTTTCTTTGACATTAAAAATCAGCTAAATGCCTGTCTGAGAATAATCTCTTCTAACTCAAGGGCGGGAAGGGGGAATTTTTTTTTGGATGAAAAACAGCAGTGTTTAAAACCAATTCCCATGTTGGCAAGCACCGTGCAAGAGTTCTGTAGCAACCCATTCCAGCCTCTAATTGAAACCATTTCAGCAAGAGAGACACCAGAAAACAGTTGGAACAAGGACAGATATGAGTCATGATGATTTAAAGAGATACGACCTAGAAAGTTACATCAAAAAACTTGTGTAAGTTATTGACTGGCATTGTTAAAACACAAGACAGTTTACAAATATATTTTACTTCCATTTTGTGGCCTTTACCATACCCCTATGGTTCTTTTTTCTTGGAAATGTTGAAGACTGGATTGGATTCTAACGTTATCAAGGATGATTTGAAGTATGGGTGGATTGCAAGGTTTTGTTGTGGTCATTTGAGTTTGAGGATTTATTTTCATTCAAGTTTGCAAAAAAGTGTATAGGCTTGAGTTCAACTGTGTTTATCATTTTCACTGTCGATTTCATTATCGTGCCATTCAGCTATTAGTACAAAACTGTACGACATAAATTCATATAATACCATGGGGTTCCCTACCTCCAGGAAGAATGTCAGCAAGAAAGTCTTGCTGAGAAGACAATAGGTTGAATGCACATCTTCTCTGCTCCGGTAATTGAAATACACGGTTGCCCTTAAGAATGGTTTCTTTCTCGTTTTTATGGAGATACAAAGGAAACTTTTGAGATGATACTCTTTTCAATCAGCTCACAACCCACGTGTCTTCTCAAACGTTGCACCTCTTCTTTTCTCCTCCTTTTCCATACCTATCAGCTGAAAGTTACCGTAATTCAGGCTAGACAAATTTCTTACCGGGGATCTCCTTGTTTATTCATTAATTTGCTCAGTGAATATTTATTAATAAAGTTGAACCAAGGTGCTGAGTACCTCCTACCATATCGAGGACTTGGGGGACGTACATACATATAATTAGAAGTTTCAAGGGACTTGAATTCTATCAAGAAAATAAAGCATGAGCCCAATATCCACTTGGAAGAATTATGCGATTAAAGCAGTGAGAGTCGTATATCTCATGTGCTTGCTAGAGATAGATGCTTCTGAGCAATCTTGTAAAAGCATCCTGCCTCAATCTCTTTCTGAATATAGCAAAAAGAGTCCTAGTGAGATACTTTAGAGAACAGGATATGACTGATGATATATTACTTTTCAGTTTCTACAAGTTTAAAGTGGCCAATGCGACCAGCCCTGGAGAATGTGCCCGTCTTCCCCATCTTAGGGAGAGACCTTTCTTTAGTCTGTGGATATGTTTACTTGCTGACTGTCAGTGATGAGGAGCCAATGGCATTCACTTAAAATATTCAATCTGGGAGCTCTGGACTATACTTTTCAGTCTCTGCTATCATTCTTTCTTGTCTGAAGCCTTATTTCTTTTCATTCTATAGGAAATGTCCTGGCTGGTGGAAAACACCACTAGGTTCAGATTCATTGAAATTCATGGCGAAAAAGGAAGTCCTTCATCAAAGGCACAAGATAGATTTTGCAAAGAAATAAAGGCCAGAAAATTAATCCAAACGCACTGCGTTTTGGGCTTCTGAACAAGCACGTCTTGGCAGCGGGTCTGGACTCGAGGTTCTGGGAGTTGCAGGAGTGGAAAATGGACATGGCTCATCTGCACCTGCCCTTTCTCCAGAGATTTGGCTCAGCCTCTCCCATGACACACTCTGAGAAAGAAGTCTGCAGGCCACGCCCTCCCTGATGCCTGGCCCCAGCAGGCTAGTTCCACAAGTCACTGCCACTGAAACTGTAGGTGGTGTATTACAAATAGCTGTATGGTGGGATAGAGAATGTATTTCTGTGGCACGTATGAATTCCAGTCTTTTGATCTAGAACAGTGCTATCCAATAGAACATTCTGCCGTGACAAAAATGTTCTATAAATCTGCTTCGTCCAATTCAGTGACCTCTAACCACATGTGGCTACTGAGGACTTAAAATGTGGAACTGACCTTTTAATTGTATTTCATTTTAATTTAAGCAGCCACATAGGTCTAGTAACTACCATAATGGACAGTACAGCCCTGGAAAGTAACTTCATTGTTTTGGACCCCATAAATGAAAATGAATAAATGAACACCTTATGATAATGCCACAATTTTGACTCAGGAGCGTAAACTAATTCTATGAATTTTGACAAACAGAACGACTGAATAGTCAACCCTTTGCTGTTGATGAAAAGGTAAGGCTTTTACCACAGTTGTCTAGATTGATTGTATAACTGACCAACTGCTGCTCACTTTGATTTTTTCCCATTTATTATACATCTTTGCATCCCACAGCTAGCCATAGACAGGCACGATTAAAATTTACTAGTCTTCCATCTTGGAAGCAACATAAAGACATACATAATAGGACCTTCTAATCGGGACAAAAAAAAAGAAAGATAAAGAAAATACAAATAATAATACCGATAACTTCTAGGTAATTAATTCCAAATGCTGTTTGGATCAGACTTCTGAACCTCTTAGTGGCATGTCTACACTGGAGCTCAATTTGTCATTATTTGAAAATTCTGGAATCAAGTACTATAAAGTATGTGTTCTAATAAGAAATAAAGGCAATCATCTCCGGAGTGTATGGTAATATATAAGACTAAGCACAGCTAATACAAAATAGCACATAATTCAGAAATTTTTATTTTAGGTTTTGTGATGTCTTCAAATTTAGTGTACAGCCCATGTCTGGGAGGAAATGTTTCCAGTGTCTGCAACATAATTAGAAGCAACCAGAGACTTAATCTGATTCTTTTATTTATTAAGTCTCACTCTGTTGCCCAGGCTGGAGTGCTGTGGCATGCTCATGGCCACTGCAGCCTCGACCTGCTGGGTTCAGGCAATCCTTCCCCCTTAACCTTCCAAAAAGCTGGAACCACAGGCGCGTGCCACCATGCACAGCTAATTTCTTGATTTATTGAAGAGACGAGGTCTTACTAAGTTGCCCAGGTTGGTCTCGAAGCCCTGGACTCAGGCAATCCTCTCGCCTTGGCCTCCCAAAGTGCTGGGATTACAGGCATGAGCCACTGGGCCCCGCAATCTGTCTGATTCTAACGACTAGACAGTGAGCTTTCCTGAGTGAATGTGCACTTCTGAGTGCCCTTTACTCACCAGTCTATGGTGATCAGCGCAGACATATACAATCGACTACAATTTTGTCACTTTTAAATCTGCGTCATTGGCTTGATGCCACATCCACAAAATGATTGGTTTAGATTAGACTGCAAGATAGGTTTTTTAGGTAACCAGGGGCTTCATCCAAATTCTAGGGCTAGGCTTGAGAGCACCTGCTCCTCTGGTTGCATTAATGGGACTCCTGGAAAAATCGACCCACTTGTTTATACAGCTTGTCTTACTTCATAGGATTCTTGTGAGAATCAAATGAGATCCCGGGAGAGTTAGACTACCGTGGTAGAAAGAGCAGTCAGATGATCAAAAATACCTGAATTCTAATTTAGAGACATTACTTAATGTCTTTGAGTTTTAGCTGTTTTATGTGCAGAATGAGGGTAGGAATGTCTGCTCTATATATCTCACAGAGTTTCTGAAAGGATTACACCAAACGCGCTACGTGAACACATTTTTTTAGTTCCAGGCCTGTTACAAGCACAGAGATTTCCGGTCACTGACAGTCTTCTAGGTGAAATTCATTTACTTTCATCTAGTTCCTTAATCACCAGTTGCACATACATACACAATGATTGGCCCGAATTCGTGGTGTGGTCTGTGAAGGTGAAATTGAGTGAAACAAGAACCGCCACAGAAGGCCCCCAATCCGTGGCCTTGACTTCATTAAGCGAGTGCAATATTCATCTATGTGATCCATCTTCAGTCAGATGCAGACTCCTGACCTTTTGCCAGCTTAGCCCTGCTGTCAGCAGCTGGGGGCCCTGCCAGAGGGCTGGGGAGGGAGCCCCAGGTCGCCACATTGCCGATTAGCTCAGGAATATTCAAGAGGGACTGTAAAATGCACCCTCGTCTTGTGTGATTTTATTTCAAAAAGCCAAAAAAATCTCCTCGATCATGAGCATTTTGCTCTGATAAGAGATGTAGGATTGACTAGATTCAAACTGTTAGGTTAGTGAAGCAGCATTGAAAATGCTTCTTGATTCTTTGGAAACTTAAATCATAACTACAAAAGCAAGAAAAGAATGGGAGGTAGGGTGGGCTAAACGGTTTGTTAGTTAATATTCTCAAGATAATGGACACAAAATGTTTGTCCTTTGAAAAGTTAATATTTATCGAGAGTTATCTCTGCAGTGGGCAAGCAATAAACTTTAATGATTATTGATAAAACATTCTTTGGGTAGCATGTTTTTCTGTAAATCTTGGGTGGGGGACGGAAGCTTCTGCCATTTTAATTCCTTTGTTAATGTCTTTATGAATGCAATTAACACTTCATTCACGCTTCTTTGTTTCTGGATCCCATTAGGATGTGGTTTATGCCAGTTTCTCTCTCCCAGGAGACAGCCCGCATCACACAACATTTCACTCAGCTGTGTGGCTGAGCACTGACAAACTCAATTTACAGAAGGCAAGAGTGAGTTGACACCATGCTGTGGCAGTTGTCCTGATGGGAGGAAACGACTCATTTCATTCCAAGGTAGAACCCACCTTCTCAGAGAAGCTGCTCCTGCACAAGAGTATTGAAGGCAAGGAGGTAAAGAAAGCCTCTTGTCTTGGCTGATACAAAGCAAAACCCCAGTTTGGTTCCTGGTCTTAAGAAGGAAAACCAGAGATTGCCCTGTAGACACAACAGGCTGCTGTTATCTTTATCATACATTCAGTGAGGGCTAACGAGGTCCAAGGTAAAAGAGGAGTGCAGAAGCAGGGGACACAGTCTGTCTCCTCTGGAGCTGTCACTTAAGAGAATGGCAAGAGCTGAGCATAGCAAATATGTAAGCTAAGGTATGAGGCAGCACGGGCTAAGTCCCGAAAGAGTGGAGACCAAAAGAACATTAGGAGCTGAGAATTCTGTGTGGTGGGAAGCTTGAGGAAAGCTGTTCTGGGGTGGTGGGAATTAAAAGCAGTTTCCCTGGCCATGCAATGACCGAGATCACCCGTAAAGAGGGGAAGGGTAGCAGGAATTGCAGACAGGGAGGGACGGAGAGGCAGGCATTAGCAAAGATGCGAAGGTACAAGATGAATAAGAGGGTTCGCGTTCATGATACATTATTTTCCCTTTATATTAAAGTCTCTCCTCCCACTGATGGCATCATTTCTATCTCAAATATCAGTGTGCTATTTGCTTAACAGCCAAAAGCACTGCAGATGAATATATCTGAATCTTACTAAGAAGACAATGCAGACGGTCCGAAGGGAAGTCAGAGACAAAGGAAGGAAGAAAGCATTGCCCATGGCTTGGGTTGTTTTTTCTTTCAATGAAAAAAAAAAAAAACAACTTATAGATAGGCTTTGCACCTGTGCTTTCATTTTAAGTTTGGTTTTCTCTGACAAATACAAAAAAGAGTGGAATTTCTCATAAGCATTATAAGCCTAACATATTACCAGGAAGGAAGGAAAGCGGCCTATTGCCCCAGTCATCTGTGCCTAATATTAAAGGTGTGTGAATAGGTCAGGGTCGGGTAGTATTTTCCTTTGCGTTTTTAACATTATTTAATGGTATGATGATTGTTGGTTTTCTTGTCTCCGAGTTACTCCAAAACTCTAGCCTTCTTTCCATTAGTTATACATCCTTAGTACCAGGATCTTTCTCATGTCTCTTTCAACCAGATCTAGGCTGTCAAGGCCATCATATTCTATTATAATAATGCCGGGGTGTATCTCTGCCAGAATGGCCAGCCCCTAGGCATTAAAGCATTACGGACCACAGGCATGCCATGGCATCTTTTGCATTAAGAGTAAAGATTATTTTGTGTACATTTGATCATATGTGGCTGCACTTCGTAGGAAACATGGCTTCTTGTATTAACAAATAATTATTGGCCAAAGAACAACTAACACGAACATTAACACTGATCCTAGTGAAGGTTAAAGTGTTGATAATTTAATGAGGTAATTTAATTTGCCTCCTCTTAAGCAAATAGTTGTCAACTGTCAGTTTTAGAACTATACTATGATTTATTGGAAAAATAGCAACTCATTAGAATGACTAAATTAATTCCCAAACATGAAAAAGGGGAGAAAAAGGTGATGGTCTGTATGTAGTGGGGAGTGGTATGGTTTAGAGGTTCAAAAAACCCCAATGCTTTGCTTCTGTCCCTGTGTGTTTTTTTAAATAGAAAAAAGCCACTCTGCATTCTCTGGCCCCAAGCCACTAGGTAGCTGTGTAAAACATACACAGGGTCTGTGTTTTGCCGCATTTGAGAAAGATGTAAATGTGTAAATATGATGGAAGAGGTTTTATTTCCTTTCCCCCTCTCAGGAATGGTCTGACAGCCCCAGGCTGGAGAATGTGTCTCTCCCAAGTACTCTGTCACCCTGGTAACCATGGAGACCATGACGATCGATTAGATGCCATCTGATCTCAACCTCATAAAAAAAAAAAAAGGCAGCAGATGGCAACCAGGCCACTAGACCTGTCTCAAGAGAGACGGAGAGGAAGAGAGAGAAAGGAAGAGAAGGAGGGAGAAAGAGGAGGAGGTGGGGGTAGGTTGGCGCAGGGAAAAGAGCACAGAAGCTGCTCTGAAAACACAAACTGAGAAAAGAGTGAAAATAGAAGCAGAAAACAAGGAAAGCAGCGGGAAAAAACAAAACTAAAACCCAACTATGCAATAGACCTCCGTAGCGAGTTATAGGAAGACAACTCAATAAAGAAAGCAAATCAGCTGTCTCCTAACTTCCCACATGTGTGTACAAATCTCATGGTAATACAGAATGTTACAGAGCCCAGGCCCAAGGCTTCTTTGAGCGACATTTACAGTGTTGTCCTTGTGGCTTGCAGAGTCGGTTGGAATTTGATGCATCCGAAAAGGAATTCTGAGACCTGGTTCTCAGAATGAATGTCCCTGATCAGATGAGACCTTTCAGAGAACCGGATGCCTCCATACCTGATGTGATTGTCAATCCATCCCCAGCAGTGTTCTAGTTACTCCTTAAAGGAAGAAGTGATAACCAGGTGAGGCAATACGCCAAGGTGAAAAGAAGACAAGAGCAGGTAAGCCAGTGCTAGCAATGTTGGAGTCTTAGCCAGCGTAACGTAATGGCTAGTGTTTATGAAGTGTTTATGACGTGGCAGACACTGTGCTAAGCACTGCTTATAGAAAATTTAATCCAATAACAATGCCATAAAGTGGGTGCACTTCATATTCCCATTTTACAGACAAAACCTACTTCTTAGAGACGTTAACTGTCTTTATTAAGGGTCCAGATAGAATACAATGTGTATGCATGGAATGACTACTTGTGTAAAGAGTTGTCTTGATCACTCTTGTTCTTTCTTTTTTTCTTTTCCCCCCGCCTTCTATATTTTATATCAGACTTCTGCAAACTGCAAAATAGGACATGTTCAATGTAGAAAACTGTTTAAAACAAGAGAAAGAAAAGAAAAACGAACTACAATCTCCTTAGTCAGAGATAAGCATGATAAGCGTGTGGATTGTCTGCTGCACAGCATTACATAGATAATAAAATATATGTATGATATATGATAAATATATTTAATAAAACACATATGTATTTGAAGCAAATGTATTACATCTTAAAAAACATTTCATTAACCGACCTTTTTGGAATATTATATTATGAACAACTTTCTATGTTTTTGACTGTTCTCTTTCATCTTAGCTATACAGTGTCCTACTGTTCAAACGTATCATAATTTATTTAACTACTTCCTTGTTATTGTATTTTATTTCCAGATATTTCCTGCTACAAATGATGCTGTGGTGATTATTCTTGTGCGTAAACGTTTTCTGTACTCCTCTGATTTTTTTCTTTAGGAGAAAAACATAATTGCTAGATCAAAGGGTATGTTTTCTTGAAACTTTTAAATTGAGGTATACCGATTTACAATAAAGTGAATAAACCTTGTGTACGGCTAGTTGAATTCGACATGTATAACTGTATAACTACCAACCGGATCAATGTATTAAACATTTGCAGTACCCCAGAATGCTCTTCACGCTCCTTCCCCGTCAATATCTACCCCAGGTTCTTAAACGTCATACACATGAAATCATAGAGTGTGTGTTCTTTTGTTTGTGGCTTCTTTCTTTCAGCAAAGTGGGAGTTCCATCCATGCAGTGATGTATAGTTATTCTTTTAGTTGCTGCATAGTATCCTGTTTTAAAATATGCTACATTTTATTGATTTATTTTATTTTGATGGAAATGGAAGCTATTATGAATAAAATTGCTATGATTATTCTTGCACGTGTCTTTTGCAGGGCATATTTATACTTTAAAAACTGTAAACTAGGAGAGGAATTACTGAGTCATAGAGTAGGCATACTTTTAGCTTTAAATGCAGGATAAACATTTTTTTGTTTGTTTTGAGTTGGAGTCTCCCTCTGTCGCCCAGACTGGAGTGCAGTGGCCGCTCCCGGCCACCGCAGCCTCCTGCTGGGCTCTGGCGATCCTTCCGCCTCAGCCTTCCAAGTAGCTGGAATTACAGGCACGCACTATCACGCCCAGCTAATTTTTTGATTTATTGTAGAGATGAGGTCTCGCCAAGTTGCCCGGGCGGGTCTCGAACCCGCGGGCTCAGGCAATCCACTCGCCTCAGCCTCCCAAAGGCCCAGGATTACAGGCTGAGCCACCGAGCCCAGCTAAATCAAGAATATTTTCCTCTTAATAAACACTGCTTTTGAGATCTGAATCTTACATAATTTTAGAAGCTTTTTAAAATAAAAAGACAAGATTATTTATACAAAATTATGTTTGAGTGAATGTTGGTTTAAAGTGAAAATACAAATTGCTACAAATTACACCTTTAAAAAATATTTAAATGCCACAAGCATCACAATTTTTTAAAAACTACAATGTTTTTATTACTTATTATTATTGTTATTTGGCGCTATACTCTTGGTTATATGACAAAGATTTTGTAGCATTTTCTATCTAGAGAGTGCATAGAAAGATAATCTTTCCTGTAGCATGGCTGATCAAATTTGGTTTTTATTTATAATTTAGAAAAGTTTCTGTGAGCTTCATAACTCATTATGGGTACTATCACATAAATGTTTAGGACTATAGTCAGTTTTGGGAAATTTCCATATAATTTTTGTTATATATGAAATCTAAGTTTGTTTTTTTTTTTTTGAGTTGGAGTCTCACTCCGTCGCCCAGACTGGAGTGCAGCGGCCGCCCCCGGCCACCGCACCCTCGACCTGCTGGGCTCCGGCGATCCTTCCGCCTCAGCCTCCCGAGTAGCCGGAACTACAGGCGTGCACTACCACGCCCGGCTTTTTTTAAATTTATTGCAGAGATGAGGTCTCGCCTGCCCAGGCGGGTCTCGAACCCGCGGGCTCAGGCGATCCACTCACCTCAGCCTCCCAGGGCGCGGGATTACAGGCTGAGCCTCCGAGTCCGGCTCCCATCGCTTTTCATGGTAAAGGCACTAAAAAGAAGGGAACTTGCTCAATATGAAAACAGACACTTATCTCATGCTATTTACAAAAAATAACTCAAAATAGTCAAATACGTAAATCTAAGAGCTAACACTATAAAATAGTTGAGAGAAAACACAGGTGTTCGTATTCATAACCTTAGCTATGGCAACGGATTCTTAGCTATGACACTAAAAGCACAAATGATAAAAATGAATAAATTTCAGTTCATCAAAACTAAAATAATAACAGTGCATCAAAGGACGTTATCAAGAAAGAGAAAGGATAGCATAAACAATGGACATTTTCAAGTTATATTTTCATAAGAGAAACACAAGTATATCCA
>CAUYQG010082844.1:0-30038 GCA_963574415.1 Tarsius wallacei
TAAGAATCTTAGAAAATGCAGGAGACACCCTTGCAGAAATTGGAACTGGCAAATAATTCCTATTCAGAACCCTAAATGCCCTTTCCTTAAGAAATAAGATAGACAAGTGGGACCTCATCAAACTAATGAGCTTCTATAAATAAAAAAAAAACCATCAAGAGAGCAGGGAGACAGCCCACAGAATGGCAAAAAATATTTGCCGATGGTGTGTCTGACAAAGGCATAACATCTAGGATCTACAAGGAACTGAAATGCAGGGAAAAAATCAAACAGAATATATTTAAAAATCATTTTTATCTCTTATTGATATTTTTGCTTTGTTTATGTTATTTTACTGATTTCATTTAATTTTTTTGTCTCCGTCTTCCTTTAGTTCTTTGAGAATGCTGACAATAGCTGTTTTAAAGTCTTTATCTCGTAAACCCAATGTCTCTGTTTCTTCATGGATGATTTCAGCCAATTAATTTTGTTCATTTGAATGTACAATATTTTGCTGGTTTTTTGTGTGTACCTTGAAATTTTTTCTTGAAAACTGAATATTTGAAAAAAACAGTCACTCCTCCCAGTCTTTACAGACTGGCTTTGGACCGGGCACAGTGAGTAGCTGGGTTTACTCTGAACCTAAGGATCAGCCTGAGGTGATATCTTAAGGTCTTCTTATTCCTTTTCTGAGGGTGCATTTTGTCTGGATTTACAATGGTTTCTCAATTCCCCTGAATACACAGCTGCTTCTGAATGTCAATTTTCCAAAGAGTCTTACTCCAGATTCTCCTTGGGGCCTTCTGTGATCTATTGGCTTTTCTCCACTCATATTCTCTTGCCTCAGTTATCTGTGAGCCCATGGTCATACTGTATCTTTGTCAAGCAGTGCCTGCTGCTTTTCCCCATCTAATATCTGAGTTAGGCAAGAGAGAGACCAGTTCTTCAGGCAGCCACAGAAAGGTTAGAACATTGGAAATACGATCTTCTCTGCTACCTCTGGTTCAACTGGGCTATAGTCTCCTCATGACCAAGACCATACCATGCCAGAGTGGTGTTGGGATAGGGATGAATACAAATGTCATGAAATGTCCTACTATTTTGAATATGGCTGTTTCTTTATTAAACATTTGCTTGGTTGCTGTTGACTTTTTTTTTCATAGCTCCTACATGATTAGTTCAGGAGGTTCTGATTTTTTTTTTTAATGTTTTCATGGGGGAACCAAGACTTGGAACTTTCCAGTCTACCATTTTGCTGACATCACTCCATTTTACCCTTTTTTGAATGAGACCATCTCTTGAAGTTATCCAATCCATGTCTCACCATTGTATGTAGCATTTTAGGGCAGATAATTTGTT
Source organism: Tarsius wallacei (assembly GCA_963574415.1). Lineage (NCBI taxonomy): Eukaryota > Metazoa > Chordata > Mammalia > Primates > Tarsiidae > Tarsius > Tarsius wallacei. The sequence goes on from CAUYQG010082844.1 coordinate 1,339, forward strand.
TTTTTAGTTTGTAGATGTCCAAATAAAAAAATGTTGCACCGAGGAGACTCATATATATCTGAACCTGATGTAGATGATAAGATTTTCACTTTGAGCTATTGCCATACTGGAGTGATAACTTTAGGAGAGGGTGCACATATTTTGCATGTGGGAGAGAGACAAAATGTTGCTGCCAGGGTGATATGGAAACCCCCTATTGTCTGTTCATGTTGCCACAACCCTTAAAGAAAGGCATAATTTATCTCCTTTATCTCCTTATCTCCTATACATTCCCCGTGAAGTCACTTCAGAACAGCCTTAACTCCTGAAGACTGTGCTCACTCAACTGAAAGAAATGAATCCCTTTTGCCAGTGGTAGCAGATTTGAAAATATAGCACCCATGTAATCATATGCCTTGTAATTTGTCTAACTTTTTGCTTGTTATAACTATCAATCAACAATATGTTGTGGTGAATAATGTTTTATTTTGTAATAGGCTCTGTTCACTCCCTTACTCTATGGCAAGCTTAATCAACTCTTCAGTTTGGTGTTGCTGATAACAATTGATAACACTGAGAGCTACATTTTGGTATCCAGCACCAGGAAATGTGAACCATAAATGTTACTATTGACAATATGCAGCTGTAACTTAAGTTCTGTACAATGCTCTGTCAGTCTTGTAGTCAATGTATAGGTACCAGCAACCTTAAACTTATCAAAACAAACTATAAAACCTAAGGGGTAGCAGACCGGTTCCAGAAATGCCAGGAGCCTGGTTCTGTCTTCCTGAATTCTGAATTCAGAAATACACTTCTTTCTGCCAGTTCCCTGCCTCTTAATTGATTGGCGTTGAGAGATAACAGCTGGGCAATGCTTGTCTACATAATAAAAATTGAACGTGTATAATAATAATTACTATTATTACTGTGCATGGCTTCACCTAATGTCCTTTCTGGTGAGCACTAGGAGCCTTATGTCAGGTATTGCTTTAGGTCCTAGAACCTTCATGCTGTAAACCATCTTTGTGGGTTCTCTAACACAAGGGAAAGCGGCTACATCATGAGTCTATATTCTACACCCAATTGATGCATCTATTTCATTCTGAAACCATCAAGTAGCCATGCCTCTTCTCCACCTCAGACAATCTTTGCTCTTTGAAGCAATGGAATGGCTTTATAATTGTTATCTGAAGAACACGGACTTGGAAAAATGCTTGTTTATTAAAAGTAAAATGCTCCTAGAGATATTTCATGTTTCTTACTTTTTCCTTTTTCACTAACCCAATAACCAGCCATGTTCCAAGGAGTATTTGAAAAATAAAATATTTTCTAGTTTACTTTACATTAATTTAGTCACTTCTTAGTTCAGACATTTTTCAAGTGTTCATTTTGTTTTGACATGTGATTTTGATGTGGAGGGTTTCATCTACAGCCTTCAGAACTCCCTTGATTTCATTTATTTGCTAAGGCCAGAGTTCCACATGTCTTTTTTTTTTGAGTTGGAGTCTCACTGTCGCCCAGACTGGAGTGCAGTGGCCGCTCCCGGCCACCGCAGCCTCGACCTGCTGGGCTCTGGCGATCCTTCCGCTTCAGCCTTCCAAGTAGCTGGAACTACAGGCACGTGCTACCATGCTCGGCTATTTTTTTTTTGATTTATTGTAGAGATGAGGTCTCGCCAAGTTGCCCAGGTGGGTCTCGAACCCGCGGGCTCAGGCAATCCACTCACCTCAGCCTCCCAAGGCGCGGGATTACAGGCTGAGCCACCGAGCCCGGCTTGAGTTCCACATGTCTTAAGTCTTCCACTAAACAGCCCTCTGCTATGTAACCAAGACCCTGTGACCTCCATGATAGCTTCAGATCATTTTATTTCTGATCAAACTTCCAGGTTTACTGACAGTATTATCTGCTACTATACCAAGTTACCCTAACACTTTAGTAACTTAAAACAATAACAATGACCTATTATCTCTCACAGCTTCTGTGGGTTAGATATTTGGAAAAGCATGGCTGATTGTTCTGCCTTGGGACCTCTTGTGAGGTTACAGTCAGATGTCAGCTGGGGCTGTAGTCATCTGAAGGTTTGACTATGGCTGGAGAATCTGCTTCCAAGATGGTCACACAAGTGACCATTTAGAGCTGGTTGTTGGTAGGAAATTCTAGTTCCTCTTCTAGTGGGTCTTTCTACAGGGTTTCTCAAGTCTTTTAACAGTATGGTGATTGGCTTCTCTCAGAGCAAAAGATCCAAGAGGACAAGGAAGAAGCTTCCTGCATGTTCTGTGGGGCACACTGGCAGGCCCCCAAGGGGATTATAAAGAAGGAAAGGCTAGAAGGTGAGGACTGCTGGAGGCCATCTTGAAGACTGACTGCCACATCATCGTACTGCATTGAGTTTTCTAGAGTAGGTCCAAATTTAAAATTCTGACCAGCTTGACTATGAACTACATATCTCAGGAAAAAAGGTTATCTGGCAATTTGTGAAAGTGCCTTTCTCCTTGACTTTCTTCAAAGCTGTCATTCCTAATCAACGTTTCTAGTATTAATTATCTTATTTATATGACCCTTAACAATATCTCTTATTATAGAACACAGGAAGGGAAAGGGAAGGAGGAAAATAGGATGAGAAGTTAAAAAAAATTGAGGACAATTCATATTTAAGGGGCGTTTTCCAGTATTTCCTTTTAAAGGATCAGGCCCATTCATAGTTTCCAAAATTATACTTCTACAAGTTGTATCAGCTTGCTCCCTGGTGTTCCCCCCCCCCCTCTTTTTCTTTTTAACTGGCTCTCATGCTGCCTCTGTGATGTGAAAAGGCACTTTTACAGATATGGTCACCTTGGTTCAGATCTTCTTTGTATATAATAGACTATTTAACATTTCTCATCAAATGTAGAACATATATGTCAATTAAAATTTTTGCTAGCATATGCTCTACAGATCTCTTGCTTTGGAAAAAAATTAATATATGTACATTTTAAAACTCAGGTCTACACTGATGCTGCTACCTACAATTTGGTTTTCCTTTTGTTAATCTGTGTAGTTTTTTCTCTAGGCCATGCAGGCTTCCTGCTGGAGTATTTGGATACTTAGGCAGGATACTCTAACGGGTAAGATTCAGTCTCTGGCATCTGAACCTGGGTGTGAATCTTGGTTATGCCAATTAGTAACTGAGGAACCAATGGGAAAGTTATTTATAGTCTCTAAGCTTTAGTTTTCTCATGTATACAATGAGGATAAAATAGCCAACTTTATAAGGATACCAGTTTGACACCAATCTCGTCTGCTGTCCTCAAAAATTGGTTTTGAAGTGGAATCTAAAGCAACAATAGTCATTTGTGCTGTTTTGTGAAGTAAAATGGTGCAAGTGAAAGTGCTTTGAAAAGCTAAGAGCACTCTGACAATATTCAGGAAACACACCGTATGTATGTAAGTGAAGTCAGATGACTTCTGTTCTCAGAAATATCCAGTTTGTCACACTAGTAGATACATTCAGCTCAAAACAGCATAGTTAAACTTTAGCTTAAACATAATTCAGATACTTAAAAAATTTTAAACTTAATATTGAATGAAAATCAAGCTTCAATTTTTGGAGAAAATATTCGGTTTCTGTCTTTGTTGTCTTGACAGTCATGGGGTTCTTCTAATGAATGGATAAATACAGTGGTTGCTAGTTTTTCTTTGTGTATTTCAGTGGACTATCTTCTCCACACAATGGGGCGTACACATCTTACTTTGGTCTTACTTTGCAGACCACTGCTCACTCTCAGTTGAACAAGAATAAATTGTCAATTAATACAACAAAGAGATACTACGATAGACATATTAAAATTGGCAAAAATCTGAAATATCAACAATCCCAAATGCTGGTGAAAATGTGGAACAGCAGAGACTCTCATTCACTGCTGATGGGAATGTGAAATGATACAGCCACTTGATAAGACAGGTTGGTGGTTTCTTACAAAGTGAAACATACTCTTATCATATAGCCCAGCAGTTTTATTCCTTGGTGTTTAGTCAGAAATGGAGAAAATTTTGTTCCACACAAAAATCAAAACATGAATATTTATAATAGCTTTATTCATAATGGTCAAAGCTTGGAAGAGCCAAGATATTCTTCAATAGGCGAGTGAATAAATAAACTGTGGTCATCCATTCAATGGAATATCATTCAGCAATAAAAAGAAATGCGCTATCAGGCCACAAAAAATCATGGAGGAAACTTAAGTGCATATTGCTGTGATAGAAGCCAACCTGAAAAGGTTGCATATTGTATGATTCCAAGTATATGACATCCTGGAAAAGGCAACGAAACGATCAGTGGTTGACAGGATTTTGGATACTGGGGGAAGGTGGGTAGAGCAAAGAATTGGCTTAGTGCAGAGCATTTTTAGAGCAATGAGACAGTTCTGTATGATATTATAATGGTAGACACATATTATACATTAACCAAAACCCATGGAACTGCACAATGCAAACAGTGAGTTGCAATGCAAACTATGGACTTTAGTTAATAATATTGTATCAGTACTGGCTCACAATTGCAATAATGTACCACATTAATGCAAGATGTTAATAAGAGGGAAAATCAGGTGCAGGGGAAGAAGGAGCATATATACAAACTCTTTGTACTTTATGCGTAATTTTTCTGTATACCTAAAACTGCTATGAAGAATGAAATCTATTTCAAAAAAATAAGCTCTAAAAAGGAAAAAGAATAAATGGTTTTTCTGACTGGGTTTTGACTCGGGTGGCTATGTGAGAATGATTATCAAATAAAGAATTCTTTGAGAATGATTGCCTCATTGAAGTTCTGATGCACCATGTTTGGGAAATGATTAGCAAAGGACAATGTTTTTTAAAAAACATTCTAGTTGTGGTAAAAGATTGCACCCCTTTCTGGAAAGATGACTTTTAAGCAGGGCGAATTTGAATCTGGACTCCAATACTGAGCTGGCCATGAAAAGTTCGCTTAGCTGTTGTCTCAGTTTCCTCACCTGTAAAGTGAAGACAATTTATAATATCTAAACTCATGAGGTTAGTGTGATAATTATTCTACAGAGTAGATGTTTGTAAAAGGACTGGTGAGCAGTAGGTACCAATGAACAAATGGCTTTTACTGTTAGGCAAATCCAAGCAACTGCTCTAAGAACCATCACTACATATTCTACCTTGGTTTATGCATCCACTGAAATTAAGAATCATGATGTCTGCTAAAAATTCTCTTGACGATGCTCAGTATTACTGAAGCACAGGAAGTAACTGGGAACCGTAATAGTTGTAAGAAATGAAATAAAATGAGGCTAATGTAAATAAAAAGTTACTTACTGGCTTTTCCCAATTAATTAGCATATGCACATTCAATTATTCATACCTTTGGGAACTCATTTAGGCAATCAGGTATCCTATAAATATTCATATTATTTACCTTCAGTGTCTCTGTCATTAGGATTGAAAATTGGCAGTGTTTTCTCAATATATTTCACAACTGGTTGCTTTGAAAAAAATAACCTGGGACTAAATTCCTATGTCATTAATGGTGAAAACGATCTGCCTCATGAATGCCGAATTAACAGAGGGGTGCTCCGTGTATGTTGTCACCTCCTGGGTAGAGGCTCCATCATCAGTTTAAAGGCATGGATTCTCTCAGTGGGCCTGTGGATGGGAACGCAAAGGTGCGATTCTGACCTTCGGCCACTAGCATGTGCTCTTGAATAGTTTTTCATGGCAATCAGGCGCTGGGCCCACAGGAACGAAGAGGCTACACCTCTGGTTCTAATTTGTTGAAGAGGCAGAAAGAATGTGATTTATAAGTGTAAAAGCATTGTGCCACCAACTCAGACATGACTCCACATTAAGTGGCACTGGAAGATTCCAAGAGCGGCTCAGGCGTTTGCAGAAGGAACTGTGCAATCAGGGTGGGCTACAGAACTTGCAGGTCTCAGCACAAAATGAAAATATGGAGCCCTCATTTCAAAAATTAAGAATTTCAAGACATCAACAGCAGGGCCTTTATGAGTACGGGGCTCCTTGAAGCTGGCCCTGAGCGCAATACGCTCATTACCTTCTCCCAAACTGCCCAACCTCAAACAAGTGACAGAACAGGGATGAATGACCCTTCTTGGTTATTAGAAAATCCAATTTTGCATTATAGGTACTATTTCTTGAGCACTTATTAGAGCCAGGCCCAGTGCTAGGTTCTTCTCTTACATTATCTCCAACCCTTGTGGTATCCCTCCAAGATAGACTTTAATGTCTCTGTTTTACAAACAAAGAAACTGAGTTTTAGAGAGAGCAAGTGACTTACTTGCACAGAGCTAGTCAGTGTCAGAATCGGGGTGAAAACCCAGGTCTGTTGTCTGACTCCAAAGGCCAAATTCTTTCCATGCAGATCATGCTGCTTTGTAGAGTTAGAAGTTATAAACTTTTGAAATACAAGCATGTGCAGCTTCGGGGTAATTTACCATTTTCAACAATTTTATTTACTTTCAAAGATTTTGCCATACTCCTCCGCTCCCTTCACCAGGCCCTGCGCTCCCTTCTCTCAGCGACAGGAAGCACTGCAGGAAAATTTTGCAGAGCAAATTACAAGTGTGGCTTCCACCTCTTGCCCTCCAGGCTGCAGACAAAAGCTCTTTTCATTGTGTCAAAGGGATACAGTCAGCCAAACAGTATAAACTAGCAGGACGATTTAGTTTCCAAAGAGGAGGCTAGTCTAAACTTTTTGATCCACACTTGAAATAAATCAATATGGTGCAGGACGGGTCATGAAAGACCCTTTGAGAAGAGAAAGGTCTTCAGAGTGCGAAGAGGGGCCACGTCTTCCCTTAACTTTCCCGCTCCCAAATCAAAACAAGGGACCGAGTAGGGGGACACCATGGAATGGTCTCATATCGGGAGACCATTCCAGCATGTCCCCACCTTTGGGAAGGAAGGCTCCTTTTGTCTGGAGTTGAGCAAAGTGACCTCGGTTGCCATGAAGACCGAATGAGCATGAAGGGCTGTTTCAGGGTTTTGGGCTGCGCGCCTCTTGGAAGCCACTGCTCTCTTGCAGCCAACAAACAGCATGAGTGGCCCAGCTCTCCCAAAGCTCGGCTGCTCATTAGAGCCATCAGTTAACCCCCTGCCCCTGCCCATTGCCTACTTATTGTAATTAATTTTATGGGCCCTTTAAAAAAAGGGAGAGAAAAGAAAAGGGAGACCTCTACATTTTATGCTACATTGCACAAGCAATTGAAAGTTGCAGGGAAAGAAGAAAAAAAGATCCAAGCACCAAATGTTTAGCAGGCTTTTCTTCTATTTTAAATGAGCAACCTATTTAAATCAATTATCAGCTCAAAATGAGCAGGCTGATCTAATTAGTCTTGGCCCCTGGTGGGTTAATGAATGAAAGGGAGGTCCTGGGTAGATGCGGTCTTTCTCTGGAGTCTTCAGAACTGACCACGCTAACACAGACCCCTTCTGGGTTGCTACGTCTTATCAGGCAGAATGATGGAAAGACATAAAGAGTTAGCAAGAGAGAGAAAATGAGAGGGATAGGGGAGAATTATTAGTTCCATCCACAGAATGACTAAGCATTGCATGGCATATTTTCAGGCTGAGTTTTACCATGCAGTGATCATTACCATTTGATAAGTAGCTCAGAATTGCAAATAAATCAATTTGTGTTTTCTTTAAGCATGTTTGAAATGGAACAACGTATTGACTTCAGAAGAAAACATGCTGGTGAGTGATGACAGCTCCAGCCCTGACTCTTGGCACGCATAACCTCCCCCTCACATCCCACCCCTGTCATGTCTTACCCTTTATTTAATAATAATGGCCCCTGGACATTAATATATAGTTAATTAAGGAACTAATATGAGGAAGCAGGAGTGGGAAATGTGATGAACAATAAGTTTGTGAGTGTTAGACGGGAAGGTCTCAAGTTTCCCAGGGTTTTTTTTTTTTTTTTTTAATGCATCTTTTCAAGTATTCCTCGGTGCAAGGAAGTAGATATTTGCTTTTGGGGTTATGACATTTCTTACCCCAAATGTTAACTCTCTGGTAAATGTTACAAGTATTTATGGTTTGGGAATTTGATATGCGTTACTTTTTGGGTTACTGTTTTCTAATGGAAATCGCTTGGGCTTTGAGGTCAGACAGGCCAGCTTTGCTGCTGAAGTGCGTGATCTTAGGTAACTTTCTTCCTACCTCCAGGCCTCAGTTTTCTCATCTTTAACATGGGGATAACTTCACTTGGTTGTTCTGAGAACTGAGTGGCTGTGTACCAACTGGCCATTGCACAAGCCCTGCCTTCCCTTCTTCATTTGGGAGAGTGGACCCAAGGATGTTTCAGAAAAGGGCAGAGGTCACCTTTTGTTTTCCAGAGTAATGCAATGAGGGTATTAATTTTTCTGACTTGATTTAGGTCACTTGTTCAAGATCCTACTTGAAGGAATGATAGAAATGAATCTCAGGGAACCAAGTTCTTGCCTCCCATTGAAAATGAAGAATAACAAGAGAGGTTCCATAACTGCCCCTGCTGTTTACTTCAAGGTAGCAAACGGGCATTTCTGCGTTAGAAAACTATCAGTGAAAAGCTGAAAAGAACCATCACTGTCATTAAGTTTTCAGGAGGCCAGTGATTCTGGGGCAGCGCTCACACTGCTTGAGCCAAGCTTATGATGGAAGGAGGTGAAGACCTTGGGGAACTGGTTCAAGAAATACTACTAGGTATTTCTTGAGCCGCTCTCAATATATCCTCCACTCGTTTTCCCTCCTGATCCACCAGACAGTATTTTGTCAGGTTCAGAGAGATTGGGAAATTACTGAACCATCTTCAAACGACAAAATTAGTATGTTGCCTATGTAGCAAGATGCTTCTTTGCTGACAAACAGCTATGTCCTTTGAAACGTTTCTAGGAAGCCTCAGTCTTTTATTGATAAAATGGCCTGAAACATTGGCATATATGGAAATCAAAATCCCACTGTTTTATGATCACTCCTGGTTCTTTTCGGCAAGCCCTCTCCCCACCCCATTCAGTGAGGCGAGAAATCCTCTTCCCCTATCTCCCATTGTTTTTGATTAGAAAGTCCCACAGAGGAACTACAATGTGCTTTGTTGGAGATGAAAGTGGTAAATTTTGGAAGCGGAGGGAAAAGTTTTGCAGAAACTCATGTGAACTGGATTTTGGCTTTGTGTGATGGAGAGTAGGCGTGGGAGCGCTCAGGAGCACCAGAAAGGAATTCTGGAAGTAATCTGCTATTTTTAGAGACACAGAAAGACACAGAGAAAAAGGGAAGAAAAATCTTTTGCAACCAGGGAATGCAAACTTGGTAGTTCACCATAGTTTCAACGCAGGTTCTTGCAATGATTTATTCAATTAACCTCTTGCTATAAGCGCCCATCTTTAAATAAGCAGAATCTGAGAACAACAATTATAACTTTGCTAACGAGAAGCTGGGTAAGTATTAAGTGTTTAAAAACCCCACTATTGGAGTCTGGTAATTTTTAAACATATAATTACCTCTTTTATTATACTTTGATTAGATTAAAATTAATGCATTATTAAGTCATGATATGTTCAACCATCTAGACCTCTGTATAGACACAGATAGCAATTCCTTTTTTTCCTCTTCCCCAGGTCTAAGTTAATTAAATTCCCTTTAATTATAATTTACTAAAAAGCTTCACTTTTGCCACTATTATGTCTTTTGAACTTTGAAATTCGAAAAAAAAAAGGACCTTAAAATGGTCTTTTACAGGAGAAATGAACTGTCAGCGAATTCAGGCAAAATTAATTATTTCAGCTTGATAAACCTTTTCATCTATTTGACTCCTTATACAGAAAAGCCAATTAATAATGTCAAACATGCTTTGCCTCCAGGGACCTGCAAGTTCTAATGAGTCTGTTTACTGTGGAGTGGCTAGCAGAATGAGCTTCATGTAGAAATTTTCTAATCGCGCCATACCTGTCAAGCTCAGTCTCATTATCTGTGTACCAAGGGCAAACCTCATTTTGTCAGTAGTGGTTTTCGAAGAACTAACAGATGCCTGGGGGAACATGCAGGACTGTCTGGCCAGTAGACGAGTCACTTAATTACCAATCAGAGCAGCCAGGGTGAATGCCTAATGCTCCTTAGCCCCGACCTCCTCCATCCCGACTCCACGCGCCCATCTTATCGGAGGCCCGGAGCCTCGGTCCTTCTCGGCACCCAGTGTTCATCCACCACGACCCCTTTGTCCTGGATGCTCTGAGGTGGTGATTGATGAAGTGCCTCTGGAAACAGTGATTAATCATCCATGTATTGCACCACAAGTGGGGCAATCTGGGGGGCTTGATAATTGTTTGGTTGGTGGTGGTGGAGTCTGTAGTGGAGGGTGTTCCCACAGTCACGTCTAGGTGAAACAGCACATTCCCTCCCACCACCCATGCGCCTCTTGGACTTGCAAGAAGCCCAGCTATGCAACTATTTGGCAGCAGGCAGGGGCCAGCATCCTGGAAGGCACACACACTTTAGAGCCTGGCTTCTCAGACTTAATGCAGCTACACATCACCTGGGGATCTGTTCAAGTCTGTCTCTGATTCCGTGGGTTTGAGGCAGATCTGAGGTTCTGCATTTCTAACCAGCCCATGATGCTGCAGGAAAGTGGACCACATATTAAAGCCAGAGTTGAGACCAGAGATGTTGGCCAAGCTGTTTAACCTTAGTGGCCCTTAGATCTCCACCTCTGTAACATATTATGGAAAATTAAGCCTCTTTCTATTACCTTTAGAATAATGGGTAAACTCATTGAGCCTCCTGCAATCTAGGGTATCACCTGCCTGGCCTCTCATCCTCACCCCTCTGTTGCCTCAGTCCCTCGCTGCAACCCCTTAAAGCTCCGTACAGAGCACATGCTGCCTGAGCCATGGTCTGTCACCTCCTCTCACTTGGCCAGTTGCTCCCATTTTCTTTCAAGCCCCTGCTTACACACCACCTTTGATAGAGTGCTTTGCTTGTCTTGCCTCCCCCTGGCCCCAGAACATCTAAGAAGACCCTCCTTTGTGCTTTCCTGGAACTTGGTTGACCTTGGCAGAGTCTGTGTTATCATGAACCATTTCCTCATTCACCTTCCCAGCAAGGTCAGAGCTCCTTGGGGGAAATTGTATCTTTTGCTTGCTGTTCCAGAATCTGCCTTCTTCTCTTGAACCCCACTTCCTCTACCATAATCGCACCACTCATCATTTCTGGACTATTGCAGTAACCTCCTCCTTATTGGCTTCTCTGTTTCTAGTTTCTTTTCTCTCTAAAATAACCGAATTATTGTACCAGAATCATTGCCTAAAACTGAAATCTGCTTATGTGGACCACTGGCCCTCACTCCACCTTAAACTTGCCAGTGTCTGTCTCTCTCAGAAGGATCCACACCAGCTGCCGACCCTGAATTTCAAGGATCAACATGCTTCTTCAGTCTCTTGTTTGAAGAAAATTTGTTTTGACCAAGTCCAGACCCACGGCTCTTGGGATTTTATAATGTTGCATTATGCCTAGGAAGGAACTGAGATTTGCAAAGCAGCCTGAAGAGGCAGTCAGACACAGGACTTGATGTCAAAGAGTCCTCAATTCAAAATTAAGGTCAGCCATTCATAAACAAGTCATCTATTCTTGTTCTGCCTCAGTTTCCTCTTCAGTAAAATTGAGGAATGATACCTAACTCCCCTATCATGATGAGGATTAGAGGATAAAATTTAGCAAATGGTAGATATTTGTTACTACTCATTGAAATAATCTATGAAAGAGCTTTGAAATTAGATGAGTGTCATCCACACATGGGGCATCAGTACTATGACTTGGGATTTATTCGCAAATATTTTTCTTCTGTTCTCTCTGAGAAGTGCAGTGTCACTGAGCCATGTGTTTAAGGTCTACGAGAAATCAGACAGTTCACATAAAATTAGGCTGTGGGCTTTGAGGAAATCAAACATAGTTAACCTCTCCTTTCATTAGCTTTATTTCCCCAGGAAAACTGTGTTTCTGGGGAAATCTCAAAGTGTATCTGATTCAGCCAGAACCTTCTAATTTCTTAGCCAAGAGAGCAAAAGAAAGCTTGACAATGGAGCCTGATTAATTCTGTCAACACTTTACTGGATCACTTTCTATGCTTCCCTTCTGTTGAATGTTGGGCAGAGAGATGGCTAGAGGCCAAAGGACTTGTGTTCAAAGTGGATGCTTCAGTTAGGCTAGTATTATTCTGTCTCCCTTAGACCTTCAAATGTTGGCCACCAGAAAATATTCCCAAGTACTTTGCAAAGAGTTTTTTAAAAAATCACATTCCATTTCATTGTGTGAGTAGCAAAGGGTTAGTCTATTCTTAAGTATACTGTTTTTCCATATTGGTACCAACTTGTTTACCAAAGAGTGCATCTCAAATTTTATAATGATGACCAAGAGGAAATAAGGTCTTGATAAGGAAAAAAGAAACAACAAAAAACACTTCAGAGTAGAGCTGTGGGGGTTTTTTTGGTCAGGGATTTCCATATGGTGTTCTGTGAAGCCTTAAGTTTTCAAAGAAATACTTTTGGGTTTTTCTGGGAGGGAGAGAATAAATAAGGGAGTGGAGTCACAGGTTTCAATGACCTCTGCTTGTATTTGTTTTATATATTGGGATTCTGTTAGGTTTTATTCAGAAAGGGGCACTCTGTGACCTTTGAAAAGGTTGGAAACCATTGCCCCAGCAAGGTTTAGACAACTAGGTCAAATTTCATCTTTTTCCATCAAACCCACCTTATGATTGAAATTCAGCTTGTTGTAGTAAAGATATTTTAGGTCAATCTAAAAAGCATTCGTATGTCAGATAGGAAAGAGTATTTCAAAGCAGATTTCAATTCAACCAAATGCAGTTCACTATTAGCTACGAAGCACCTACCTTATGTCAAGCCCTAGCCAATGTACAGTGGGAAACACATGCAAAGTTGACTCAGACATACATCTTGGAGCAGAGAAATGCCGACTCCACTAGGCCAATTTGAGGCAAGGGCTACACTTGGAATTACAGCTCTGGCATCACAAATGACAGACATCCTGTTCTACAGGCTCTCACTAGGGTTTGTATGTTTCCTCTCATTTCTATTGCTAAAGTAGACAAGCAAAACATATTGTTATATAAATTTTTAAGCAAACTTTATGATAGAGTTGATGTTTTCAACTTTTTTTAAATTTTGAGTTGGAGTCTCACTCTGTTGCCCAGGCTGGACTCAGGAGATCCTTCCACTTCAGCCTTCCTAGTAGCTAGAACTATAGGTGTGCACCACCACGTCCAGCTAATTTTTTGATTTATTGTAGAGATGAGGTCTCACCATGTTGCCTAGGCTGGTCTCGAACTTGTGGGCTCAGGCAATCCCCTTAACCATTACCAAAGTGCTGGGATTACAGGCATGAGCCACCATGCCCAGCTTGTGTTTTCCACTTTTATCTCTAAAACTAACAGGTAAAATCTGACACTTCATTTGGATATTGTTACTCAGACAGTATCCAAATCTGTTAAAATACTTAAGGAAGAAGGGGCAAGGTGATCACATGCTCCAGTCTTTTCACCTCACTCTGAATAAACCAAGGTTTTGAGGTGGGAGGGCTCATGAAAGGTCTCTCTCATCCTTTTAGGCCACAGCATTTTTTGTTCTCCATAGGCGTCAACTTAAAGGACCCCATATCATGCCTCCTAATGGCCTATTCTGGAAAGGTCAGCACTAATTCCGTATTCATTTATGCTTTAAGTCCACCATCTTTTAGAAAGTCTGAACACTTTTCCAACTTTTTAAAAGAATGTAACTCTCACCCTTCACAGCTTTCCCATCACATTACTGTGTCTGCCTGACTCTCCTGGCAAGCTTGTGAGCATTCCCGAGCCCTGTCGAACCCTGAGATTAGAAAGGGCTGGAGGAAGTTAATGCTGATTTCTTGCCACATGTCAGTTTTGTGACCTCCAAAATAGAGCTTCTCTAAACTTCCTTTTATCAAAGCAATTAGAAGAATTGGAGGCAGGTGATTCACAAGCTCAGCGGTTGGAGAAATTCTGGCTGGGGATGCCTTGGTATTTACATACAGAGTCTTATTGCCTTACTGGGGCAGAACTCGAATGTTCACACTCATTTCTCAGGGCTAGCACTCTTCAGGAAGTACATTTCTAGAGAAGGTTTCAGTGCTGCATTTCCTGGAAAGCTATTTTTCAATCAACTTTCCATTTTGATGTGATAACAGTCTCTACTCAAGATTGTAACTATAAACAAATAAACATAAACAAAGTACAACTTAGCTTTTCTTTGAGAAGGGCTGGGTTTTGAAAATTAGCCATTTGAAGCATATCATGAGAGCAGAGACAATACTTATTTATTCACCTGGCTTATCATAGGCCTGGTACTTTGCTAAGCCATGAAGATTAAGAAATGGAAAAGTTATGGATCTTAATTCCCAAGGTAGTCATGATGCATTGACAAAGACCTACAGGAAGACACAGACTTGCAATTCAGGCTAGTAGGTGGACTAAGAGGATGACATGCAAGTGAATTGGATCTCTAAGGATGAGTGGGAGTTTTCTGGTGGCCATCTCAGACAGACGAGTTGTGCCAGTTCTTAGCTAAGTGATCTTGTGTAAGTTATTCACTTCTCTGAGCCCATTTTCTCCTCTGTAAAATGGGACTAATAACTTTCTTGTAGATGGTTGTGAAAAATAAATGTTAGAGATAATCCACTTTAGTTGCTTAAGACCATTCTTGGCATGTGGTAGGTATAGAGTAAATTTCACCTTTACAGTTTCACTTTCCCTCCCACATCCAAATAGAACTGACTCTTGAACAACGTGGGATTGAACTGCGAGGGTCCGCTTATATGCATATTCGATTCTGTCTCTCTCCCACCCCAAAAGAGCAAGATCAATTCCTTTTCTTCCTCCTTCTCCTCAGTCTATTCAATATGAAGATAAAGATGAAGACCTTTATGACAATCTACTTCCATTTAATGAATAGTAAATATATTTTCTCTTTCTTATGATTCTCTCAATATTTTATTTTCTCTAGCTTACTGGAGGGTAAGAATACAGTATACAATCATATAACATACAAGATATGTGTTAATTGACTGTATGTTATCAGAAAGGCTTTCAGTCAACAGTAGGCTATTAGTCATTAAGTTTTGGGGGAGTCAGTTTGTTATATGCAGATCTTTAACTGCATGTGGGGGTTGACATCCCTAACCCCTGTGTTGTTCAGGATCAATTGTGTCTTCATTATTCTTCCAGAGTGCCTACTATTAGAATTGACAGCATGTTAAGCAATCAGAAAATTTTCTCTGGACAGTTACCAGTAAAGTAGCTCATTGGTCCAGATAGAGCTAAGGATTGTCTGATCATCCAGAAATATTTCCATAGTTATGGGAGGCAGGAGCAGAGCCGTAAATGTCTCTTAGTTGCCAACCTTTTCTTAGGACTTTAGAAAGGCTCAGAATGAGGAAGTCTTAACAGTGTGAGTGTTGGGGATCAGCACTGAGGCAGCTAGGAAAGAGGAAAGCCTGAACAACTGTGGTTGTAATGAGAAAGCCCAGCACTAGGAATAGTATGGCAGGAAAGGAGGCTCATGAGGGTGGGCTGGGAGGGTAGTCAGACAAGAAGGTGGTGTTCAGAAAGCTAACATCATCAATTCTAGTAGGATTTATAAGTAAGGATGGTGACACTGAGAAGGGAATTACTAGTTAGTTCATGGGTCACACATATAGAAGTTCAACAATAACATCAGAAGTGTCAGATGATGTCATTTATTCAGTTAACAAATATCTACTGAATTCCTTGTGGATACCAGTGAAAAAATGGCAGGCCTTCCATGAAGCTATGTTCTACTGGGGTGGTGAACAAATTATAAACAAATAAATATGTAACATGTAAGATATTATAAGTCCTCTAAGGAAAAATGAAACAGGGTGAGAGGAGAGTGACAGAACACCAGAGGGGTTCCGTTTTGGAAGAAAATTCAAGAGAAGGTGGCTTTTGAGTAGATACGTGGATAAAGTGAGACTGTAATCCATGCAGACATTTGGAGAAAGAATATTTCAGGCAGAGGGCACTGTAAGGGCATTTGTGGTAGTCGGTCACCAAGATGGCCCCCAAAGATTCTTGGGTTCCGGTACCCTTGCCTCAGGGTAGTCTCATTCACACTGAATAGAGCCGATCTGTATATCCAGTAAAGCACTGTGGAAATGACAATGTGATAATGCCTTTAGCTCATAAAAGGTATTGTGACTTCCTTCTTCTTCTCTTGTTGATCATTCACTCTGTGCTGTTCACCAGCCACTGTGTCATGAGGACCCTCAAGTGGCTTCATGAGGAGGTCCACATGACCAGGAACCAGGGCCTTCTGCCAATAGGCAGAGCCAACTTGCCAACCATACATATGTGTGAGCCATTGTGGAATGATATCTCCCAGCCCCAGTCAAGCATTCAGATGACCACAGTCCTAGCTTATGTCTTGACTGCAACCTCATGAGAGATTTCCAAGCCAAAATCACTCAGCTAAGCTACTCCCAAGTTCCTGGCCCACTGAAAATGTGTGAGAGAATAAATGCTGATGGTAATTTTAAGCCACTAAGTCTTGGGATAATTTGTTACTCACGTAACTAGCGCAGTAATAAAAAAATCAGCAGAAATGCTAAGGATGGGGGATCAGCATTTGGATATAGAGTAGCCCAATAAAGTAGCAGAAGAAGTGGGCAGAGCATGAGGGCCCTAGAACGCTTGTCTCATACAATGTGTTTCCACACCTTTGCTTAGACCTTCCTGTTGCTCACGCTGCTCACCCCACCTGGGTTAGATTCAAGCCTAAGCTCTGGTCCTGCCTCCTGCATTGGCCATACCTAAGTTGCCATATTGGTTGGGTGTGTCATCTCTCTTGTCACTGAACTAATGTAGGAGGAAGTGAGTGGAATGCAATTTGATTTTATGGTGTGTGCAAAACACTGTACACATATTACCTAATATAAGCCTTTCACAGCCCTATGGGGGAGGTATTATTACCCACCTTTTACAGAGGGAAAAAAATACGAGGCTCAGAACGAGTAGGACAAACTGCTACTAGTGATGATTTGAATTCAAACCCACTGACTTTTAAGCTTTTGCTTTTACACTTTCTGTTTATCTTTTTTCACTGCACAAGAAAGACATTGTAGAAAATTCAGAAAGCTTAGGAATGCATTCACAGAAACCATTAGCAGTCTCCCAACTGAGAGATAGCCACTACTAACATTTTGGATTAGATACGTCTAGTTCATTTTTAAGCATTTTTTTAAAAATTAAAAAATTAGATTCAATTGCATGAACTGTTTCTTGAACTGTTTTCATACATAAATATAACATAAACACTTTTTGAACTTTATATTTTTCTACAAGGTAATCTTTCATGGTTGCAAGTGTATTGTGCTTTTGATTGTATCATAATGTATTTAAAGAGACTTTATTATTGTGTATTTAAGTTGTTTCCAAACTTTTGCTATCATCAAGGATGGTGCAATAAGCAGACTCAAAATCTTTGTGCACATCTGTGTATTAAGGTAAAGTTTTACAAGTAGTTTCATTGGGTTAAATTTAGGACATAAACATCATTAGGACTTTTGACATGCATTGCCATATTGCTTTCCAGAGAGGTTACACCAAGTCTGCTCCCACCTGCAGTGCATGAGGATGGTCACTTCTCCACACAGTCACCAGCAATAGAGAGTAGAATTTTAAAAATCCTTGTTTGGCCTCTTATTTTGAATTAAATGTGGGGCTCTGTTGATGATTCACTAAAAACTGCCCAAGGAAAGCTTGGTGGAAAACATGCTCATTAAAAACTTTTACAAGGTTCTGGAATAGCCGAGTGCTTATACACAACACGTAAGCCGTTGCCCAGTCACTGTATTGGTGAAGTCCAGAGAAACAGGAGACATTCACCTCCAAATATGGGTTTATAGCAGTGGAGGGCTATATGGCTCAAGAGCAGTCTCCCTACTATTCTACTGTGATTGCTACTGTTCCTAGTGGTCATAGCGCCAGAGGTGAGGTCCTAAATAGCCAATCCAGTCCAATATGTAGTTGCGTGATTGCAAGGTTTATGAGATGACGGGGGCAAGACTGTGCAGGCTGCAGGGAGTCTATGCATAGTCACGCGATTTTCAAGTCTGCATGAATACAAGGCATGTCCTCTGTGTGTCCCCATCTGGGTATCACAGCACTGCACAAGGCGCTATGTCAGGACCCTCACTACAAGATTCTGGCATGAATAACACCCTTGTGTTACTGTTGAGGTCACTGAGGCCCAGGGTCACATAGCAGGTGAGTGAGTGGGCAGACCTGAGACATAACCCCAAAGAGTCTGACCCAAAGCCTGTGATTTCTCTTCCCCTAATTTCACATTACTCCATAGCACTGTTGACCCCGACTGGGCTTGCTGGCTCAGGGACTCCTTCTGCTTGTCCGACATTCTACACTTAATGCTGTGACAGCCATGAAGTCATTAAAAGGTATCACGTGCTGGGACGTTCATCTCTATATTAGTCTCTGTAGTCCTTGAAAGTGAGAATTGAACTTGACTCATCTGTGCACAATGTAGGTATTATGGTAGGTTCTCTTTAGATATTGCCAGCTGACTGGTAAAAGGAAAGCAGGGAAGGAGAAAGAAAGATAGGAGAGGAAGGAGGCAAGGAATGAAGGAGGAACAATGAGCTTGAATATGGCTTAATAATATTCTGCTGGAGACCACTGTGCTCTGTTTACATTTTCATGTAATGGTGTGTGAAATTATGCTAGTGGCAGTGTTCAGTGAACTCCAGGAGAGGCAGATAGGTGGGCACTGGATGAGGAGAGAGACGCTATCCTCTGGGTAGAGGGTAGTCCCTCCTGGATCTAAAGCTTTATGGTGGATCCCAGAGGCTCATGGTGACTCTGGGGAAGTTGACAATGGCTCTGCGCCCTTTGGGTAGTGGATGAATCCTCCTCCACATGGGTTGCTCCAGGTACCTCTGACCTTGATCTCCAGGGTGTGCCTGCCTTTCACTTCCCATTGGAGCCACCACTGGGCTCACGCCAAATTTGCTTCCATGCTTTTGATGAAAAGCCATTTTGGAAAGGACAGTTTCATGTAGGAAAACTCTTTTTGAACAAAAATAGATCTTAACCTAATGTTCAAGGTGTCATCCTTTCAAACTTATACTTTTTCAAAATTAAACAAATACTGAGCAATGACATGCCAAAGCATTATAGCTTTGTTGATTTTTTTTTAATTTTTGAGAAATATTTATACAACAGGTCCTGCTGAAGTAACCAGTGGGAGAACATTCTCTTTTCTGGTGTGACTGAGTATAATAATTATTACTCATCATACAAAAACCACTTTCGCCTTGAGTTATAAAAAGTAAATAATGGCTATCCTAAGACTCTGCAAGGGTGTGCCTTTGAAGTTCCAAGAGCATGTTGACAAACATGATTTCACTAGATTTCCACAGCAGCCAGGTGAGGGATGGAAGTATTGAAGCAATTGGTCCAATTTTCAGACATGATAGGAAGAGGTCAAGAGTTTTGCTGAAGGTTGCATTGCCTATCAGTGGCTGACGAAGAAGAAAAGTCTGGCACGCAGCCTTGCTAACTCTGTATCTTCTCTTGAACACTTCGAATAACCTGACATGACCATCCTTGTGCTTGGCTATGGAATCCTAAGGTTGGTTCTCTGAACTTGTCTCTCTTCCTGGTGTCACTCACCATGGCAAGAACATGACGCCAAAGCACTGTCCTATTAACACCTAGCCCTCCCAGACTTTTTCACAGAGGTATAAAGATCGTGGGCTGCCAGCCCAGCAGGTGGTATGCTCTTGAGTGTGGGTAATTTTAGAAGACAGCTCAACTTAGAATTGAATGGGAATGCACTGCCTTCTCCATGGACCACCAGGCAGAACTAAGCGGTTTAACGATGCAATTAGGGGATTGGACCTAGGGGACAGCCGACCTGGTTTGTTTTAAATCCAGGCTCTGATTCCTACATGTGTATGAACTTGCCTCTAATAGCCTGTTCCTCTATGTAAAATTTGTTGGTAATAGAACCCATTTCATAGATGGTTTGGATAATTAAATGAGATAGAAATCACTCAGCAGATAACAAGCACTTAACTCTCTTAGCCATGACAATTATCAGTATTGTCATCAGGTGGGCAGGAAATTCACCTAGAGACCACATTCCTGGTTTTGGCTTGTCACTTGGTTCCCAACGATGGCAGAAACATATGTCATCACAGTCATAAAACCTCCTAAGCATGTAATGTGTGAAGTTTCCAGAACTCAGCGTTCTTGTCTTTGGTATATACATTGTATTAGTTACAAACTTAGTAACTTAAAATAAACTTATTATCTTACAGTGTAATAAGTCAGAAAGTCATAAATCTGACGTGGATCTGTGGGCTAAAATCAAGGTACCAGCAGCACTGGGTTCTTTTCGGGATGCTCCAGGGAGAATCAGTTTCCTTTCTTGTCTTTTCTAGTTCCTGGAGGCTGCCCTCATTCCTTGGCTCACGGTTCCATTTCTCCATCTTCACAGTCAGCAGCAGTGGACAGTTCTGTCGCATCACTTAACTCTGACCCCTTCTGCCTCCTCTTCCACTATTAAGGGCCCTTGTGATTAAATGGGGCCCATTTAGATAATACTGAATAACTTCCCTGTTTTAAAGTCAGCTGCTCTGTAACCTTCATTCCATCTCCAACCTCAATTCCTCTTGGTTCTGGGGATTAGGACATGGACATATTTGGGGACTCTGCCTACCACAGTTATACAAGCTCTGCTCACTGGGATCAAGCTGGAAAGCACAGGCCAGCATCTTAAGAG
Organism: Tarsius wallacei; assembly: GCA_963574415.1. Classification (NCBI taxonomy): domain Eukaryota; kingdom Metazoa; phylum Chordata; class Mammalia; order Primates; family Tarsiidae; genus Tarsius; species Tarsius wallacei. The sequence goes on from CAUYQG010082844.1 coordinate 22,167, forward strand.
CTGCCTCAAGGAGGAGGGCATGTGGAAGGCAACTGGGCCCACACAAACTGGTCCACAGCCCAGGATCTTTATAGTTACTGTTTATTGTCAGATACTCTATATTCATACTCCATCTAATCCATACAATCACACAAGGTAGGTATTATTTTTTACACAAGAAACCTGAGGCTCAGAGGAATGAATTCATCCAGGGTCACCTAATGGGGATACTGTTTGAGCTCAGGTTTGATCCCCCGTAGCCTACACGGGTGTTTTGTAACGAATGTTCTGGGCTTCATCTGTATCAGAATCCACTTGGGGAAGGGAGGGCTGCTTAAAAATGAAGATTCCTGGAACCCCACAACTTCCTGGTTTAGTGAGTTTAGAATAGGTCTCAAGACCCTGCAGGTAACAAACTCCCTGGGAGATCAGGTGATTCCTACTTTGCGAAATCATGTGAACCACCTCTCAAAGGCACACAGCCCTGGGGTCAGCATGGCTCCAGCAGGCAAGCGTAACTCAGAGTCTGGATACAGAATCAGGGCAAGTAACCCATAAGTAGAGAGGAAACAGAACCGTGTCACAAAGTCTCTCCTGATGGTGTAAGCCAGGCTAGTAATGAGAGATGTGACCGTGGCCTCGCCTCATTTCTCTGGTGCTGCCACCAGGGAGTTAGAGGCCTGTCCTGGAATTCACACAACACATTTCTAACCAACTTGTGAACTGCTCAGAGTGAGGAAGATGTCCACATAATTAATGTTGCTGGAAAATGAAGATGTGAAATATGTTCCTTTCCCTAGTGTGGAAAGTCACAGGGCAGGGGCGGCTCCTCGGATCCTGCTTCCCACTGGGAAATGAGCTAGATCCCTGTGCACTGGGCCCCACCAATTCTGACCTAGCGCCTGTTTTCCAGAGTTCAGGCAAGGTGGAGGCCGAGGAGGAGAGATGGGGACTCAGGCTGAGTCATCTTTCCCTCAGAGGAGAGTGGGGATGACTTCATGCGGAGCTAGCACCTCCCTTGCGGACTTGTTCTTACAGGGGGAGGTTGGGTCTTCACGTGGCCAGATTTATCTGCAGCAGAGGTTTGTGGGGTTCTTACAATGAGCTCAGATTCTAATTACCTGAGCTGGGTGCTGGCCCCACTCTTATCTCACCATCGAGTAGTCCCTGCCTTCTCCATCAACCTTCAAAAGGCTGCGTTCCTTCATGGGACCCAAGGTCAACTCCAGACGTGGGCAGATGAAGGACACAGCAACAGTACAACTGGGGAGCTCTGGAATGGGTTGTGTCCCATTTGTGCATTTACAGCATCCTCCTTCTCCTGGTGGCCTGGACTTCTCACTGGATTAGCCTCACAAGCGGATACATAGAGGTGAGGGCATTCCCTCCAGATGGCCCTCCTGAGAGTCCTTGAACTCACCAGTGCCTTTTCTTATGTCCAGGCCTTTCCCGTGACCAAGGATTTTTACCAATCTTTGCTTCTGAGGGTTCAGTCTACACAGGAGGGAGGCACAGTGATGCCAAAGAAAGGAAGTAGGATTTTTAAACAGGCAAGTCAACTTTGGTACAAGTCCCAGCAGAACTGTTTATGATCTTGAGCAAATACCTACACCTCCTTGCGACTTATTTCACTGGCCTGACTCACTGGGTCATTTCAAATGAGATAATGCATATGAACGCACATTATGAACAGTAATGTATTGTACATATTCATTAACAATCTATTGAGCCCATTTACTAAGTACTTCTTCTGTGTCAGGCCCTGAACTAGGCACTGGACATAGTCACTAAAGATACAGTCCATACTCAAAGCATTCCCAGGGCACAACTTCCATCGATATGATTAAAACTAAACTAACATTTGAAGGCAAGCAGGCCAGCAACAGTGAAAGAGTGCTTCGTCTTATAAGCACCCTGGAAGCCAGGGTGTGAGGGCAGCCTCTTTTTGTTAGTGGCCTGGAGAAATCCCCACATAGACCTGTTTCCTGGGATAGAATCTGAGACAGGAAGTGGGTACTCTTCAGTTAGGGCGTTTCTATGTCTGTGCTCTCTCTCTCTTGATTTCATTTTCTTGAGATGGTCTTGCTTGGAATCTCCTAATTTTGGACTTCTACTGGGTTCTGATAACTTGATTCCTGGGTATAGGACAGGCTCACAGTCCCTCGTCTAAAATCCTTGTGACTTGATGTGTTTCAGAAACCATCTTTGGATTTGAGAAAAATAATCCGGTCCACATATTTTACATTAAATAACACTTTGCAGATTCTGAGCAACACTCTCAATCAAACGTGGAAACATTTTTGCAGCAAAACATAAAACTCCACTAAATGGAGTCAGCAAAGGCTACACTCATGTCTCCAAGTGGGTTACGGTAAATCTTGATTTTTAGAGTGTTTTGTGTTTTGAAATTACGCATAAGACTGTAATAGCTCAGTCTTTGGACTCAGTAAATGTGTTTCTACTTGCTTTCAGGTCCAGAAAATCTTACTATGTTTGTACCTTAATAATTTAACGGATCCCTAGCTTGGTCTCACAGAGGATGTAAGGCATTTTGGCCACATTTTGGGCAACTTGTCTTGACTTACAGCTGCAGGTAAGAATCTTGCACTTCCCCTACCGCCACAATTCCAGTCAGAGAGGGCCCGGCACTGAAGTGTACCAGAAAAAAACAAAGAAAAACAAAAAAAGGAAGAAATTTGGAAAGGGACCGTGCATGGCAAAATCATTAAATCATCTTCTTCCCCATGCTGTTGGGATTGACATAGGTAGGTCCCAATCACAAGATCTGTTCTTGACTTCAAAGGGTATTTGCTCACTTCTCATTCACTCCTTCAACCACTTATTTACTTATTAAATTGCTCGTTCATTTTTTAACATTTTCCCTTCATTGATTCATTTAATCATTCAATGAAATATATATTTATTTTTCTTTCTTTCGTCTTTTTTTTTTTACATGGGGTCTCACTATGCTGTCCAAGCTGGTCTCAAACTCCTAGGCTCAAGTAGAACAAAGGATAGCAGAGGTTGGGAAGGGTAGAAAGAATACAAAATTACAACTAGATAAGAGAAGTGAGTTGTTCTATAGCACGTAGGATGACGATTGCTAACAGTAATATGTTATATAGCTTCAAATAACTAGAAGGAAGATATTAAATGTTCCCAACACAAGAAATGATAAATGTTTGAGACAATAGTTATGCAGATACCACGATCTGATCATAAGACATATATGTCTTGAAACTTCACTGTATACCTAATAATCACATACAATTATTTGTCAATTAAAAAATAAAATAAAGTAAGTTCCTTAAGATTAGGAACTTGTCTTATATTTCTGAATTATCTTTGCTGTTATAGCATTGAGTAAATAAGTGCTAAGTGCCTAGTGACTTTGAACCAGTATGGAATTCATATGGTATATTTGTTGAGACGAGTTCTTTGAATAATTATAAAAAGAACGTATTAAAGTGAAAATTTATGCTCACCCCATATAAAAAACTTAAAAATAATTTTAATAATGTTTTATCATAATACATTTTAATAAATAAACTTATATTTTTATTTAAAAATAAATAACAAATACATATCTCAATAAAATATGTGTTCAGCAATCAATCTGTGCCAGATCCAAGGCCAGATTCCAGGAAAAGAAAGACGAATGAGACACATCCTTGCTCTCTGGGGCTCTCAATCAAGTGAGGGAAGCAAACAGGAAACCGACTTTGGTGTGTTTCAAAACAACATAAAATTGGGGAGGGGTTCCAAGCAAGGGATGCTGGTGTGTCAGATGAAGAAGTGGCTGTGGAAGGTTTTGTGGAAGCGTATCCTTGCCTGGCTCCGAAGAACAACTGGATTTAGATAGGCACAAAAGTTAAAACGATGGGGTAGATGGGTGTTCCAGCTTGGGAGCAGTGTACAGATGTGGAGCATTTAAAGTTGTGGCACATTTGTGGCATATTTGAGAGCAAGCTATAGGGGGTAAATTGGGGACATTTAATATCTCATATGTATGTCTATGAGAAAGACATTGGTCCAACAATTAGGGTGCAGGACATCCCTACAACTCCTTCCAGGAAAGGTCTTTAGAGAATGCTAAGACCTATTCACAAATGACATCTCTTAAAGTCAAAGAACGCCTCAAACAGTTATCCATATGGTCTTGCCCTGGCATCAAGCAGGTATTTAACCTCCTAACAAAAATTTCAAAGATAGGAGGTGGTAGAGGGAGAATAGACTGGGACCATCCTAGCTTCCTAGGACAGTTGTCAAATCAACCTTATGATTTGGGAGACCAGAATGAAGTGAACTGCTTATTGTTTTGCATTCTAATTCTAACTCTACTATCTTCAGCTTTCAGTTGACCATCAGATGGGTTGTCAGGGGACACAGGTGAAATTACAAGTAAATATCCAGGCAAATAGAATGTGCTCTGGGATTATTATAGATGTTAAACCCACAAGAGCAGGCATTTTTACCTGTTTTGCTCACTGCTAATGCCCCAGGATATACAAATAATTGGCGCCTCGTAGGAGACCAACAGATAGATGTCTGTGGAATGAATGAAGGACTCCTCACCTTTCCATGGCTGGTGCATCCATTCCATGGTGACTTCTTACCTGTTTACACTTGCCGTCCCATGTTCAATTTCATGTGTGTTCTTTTGATTTTGAGGTGTGAGCTAGCCCTATACCCCAAGACAGGCATATGCTACAGAAGAAGATTCATGATGTATTTACTGACCAGGCTCAACCCAAAAGCTGTGAAGGACCTGTTATCGGTTTAGAAAAGTTTAACTGTGACTGCTTCAAGGTTTAGAAAAGTTTAACTGATAAAACATTACTAAAATTAGGTAAAGCAAAATGACAATTATTAAAGGGAAAAAATTGTGAGCAATATGGGGATGAAAACTCAAATTCCTCTTTTTATCTCTGGTACTTGATTCTGAGACTGAGAGGCATAGAGTAAGAACCCAATGAATACTCAACAGAAGAACAAACCAAGAAATGAATAAATAAGTGAATGCATTATGTATTAATTAATAAAAGACAAAGAGAAGAAAATTGTCATTGAGTGTCTACCCTGTGTCAAATTCTGTGCTGATTTGCTTTATCAATAAGAGTGTCTGATCTCAAGCCAGGTGAAATGGGGACCAAAGTGAGGCCCAAACTTTACCTGTACAATGACCATTTGTTTACCTAACCCTGAATTGTACCCCACATCTTTAAAATAAAAATTAAAAAAGGAAATCTGCCCCCGAATTCTGAGCTGATATTTAAATCTGTATATCAACAAAGATTTCCCCATTTTAGTCAATGTTTTTCTCTTCATTGACATATTAATTTTTTTTGTTGTATCAGACATTTATTGAATTTCCTAAATTTAAGATGAGTATGTTTTTTTCTTTGCTAACGTCTTTGAGGGACACATGGAAATAAGAAAGTCTTGGATGAAGATTTTAAAACCATACATGTGATTCAGAACATGTCACTGTGAAATGGCTTAGAAATAAACTTTTTTGCTTCAAAGTTTACAAAATGGGGAAAATGGAAAAGTTTGTATACCACTTTTCTGAAAGAATTAGTAAACCAATCAATCAACAGAGATCTGAGCTAGGGATACAAAGATGCATCTCTGGCAGTCTGTCCTGAATCCTTCTTCATTCTTCATAGTTAACACCCTTTATTCTTTCCATTGCCTTTAGTGGATTCATGTTTAACTTAAAAAATAATACAACTATCAGCACTTTAATTAATATTTCACATGTGTATGAATTCTAAAGACATAATTTTATTATTCAGCCTAATGCTTATATTTTCTCATAAAACAAAAAAGCATTGCCTACATGAAATTGATTTTGACTGGGGCCTCGTCATCACCCAGAACCCGATTCTTTCTTTATAGCCAATGTCAACAGCAGCATGGCACCTTCATGGTATGAAAACCACTGGTTGGTTGATCTCAAACCAGGCAAAGTGGGGACCAAAGGGAGGTCCAAACTTTGTCTGTATGATGTCCACTTGTATACTTCATCCTGAATTGTACCCCATATCTTTAAAATACAATATAGATTTTTTAAAAAAGAAAATCACTGGTTGGAAGGCAATGGAGAGGTGGCTCACAACATTCCTATTTGTTAAACTCTCTGACACCTGCTCCTAGCTCTGCCCATGCTTTTTGGGCTTTGGGAAATTAGCATCAACAGTGTCTCGATTTATAATCACCATGCCCCACTTCTTCTTCTTCCAGTGCCTCCCAGCACCATCTGCTTCCATGCACTTTTGGAAAGTCTTGTGATGAAGGAGTGAGTGCTATGATTGTCTAAGGAGATGTAACATGCCAACAAATAAACATTTCATTGAACATTTATATAGTGTGTTTTTACTATTGTTTATACCAATCACTGACATCTATTAAAAGTGAAATTGGGGTTGTAATTCTGAAAACGCATTCCAAAATTGCATTTTGGTTCCTGTATACATAAAAGAACTATTAAACACAATCATCCTTTTACAGATTAGTGTCCTAATGTCAAGAAGGAATGGAAGCTGGCCATGATCTTGGGGCAAGGGACGTGCCAATTTGTGCAGATTTGGTGGATGCCCCAGCTGTTACAGCCCAGAGAAGGGTGAAATGAAGAAAGTGTCCTAAGAGAAAAGGGAGGAGTAGGAGAAAGGCGGCAGGAGACCACTGCCTTAAAGAAAATCCAGCTTATTTCATTTAGAAGCAAACTTTGCTTCGAAGACTATTTGTAAACCCTCTCTTCTCACCACTCATGTAAAGGCTATTTGGCCCCTGCATGCATACTCAACTCTATCACAGGTCAGGGGATTTGAGAAACTAATCAACATGGGTCTTGGCATCAGCAACACCATTGGAAGTTTCCTGTGAGCAACTAACTACAAATGCCCCATCAGCTGGAGCCTGGGTTTGTTAGATGGGCACTGGCCTTGAGTACTGCCCACTTATCCGATGAATATTTATTTAGTATCCACTATTGTGCAAACCGCATACTAGGTCCTGGGGACTCAGTGCAGAAACATTCAGATGTCCCCATTACAGATTCTACACAGAGAAGCAGCTTCAAGTAGAGAATGACACAGTGACTACTCAGTTGAAGTTGTGCTGAGTGCAGCAAAGCAGAAGTCCAGCAATGGGTGGGTGTGTGGAATAAGAAGTCAAGGAAGGGTTCCCTGAGGAAACTGCATCTTATTCCAAATCTTGGTGACCGGTGAGGACTTGCCAGGGGAAGATGAAGAGGATTGGTGCTCCAAAAACAGAAAATGGCATGCACAGGAAAGATCTGAGGGAGAGGCAAAATCAGCAAGGGTAAGAGCAGTGTACCAGGAGGCTGGATGCTTAGCCTTTTCCTCCCAGGTATGTGCCTCACAGGAAAACATACACTCAAATGTTCATAACAGCAATGTCTGTAAGATCTCCAAACTGGAAACTACCCAAATGCCTACCCACAAAAGAAGGGATAAATGCATTATGGTTTCATGGCATTATGGAAAACTATTGAGCCATGAGCATGAATGGACTGCAACGGTGCACAACAGTACGGTGGGAGTCTTACAAATACAAAACTCTAGACCTTGCATATGATGCAGCAATTCCCCTATTGGGAATATACCCAATAGGAGCTCAAATCATTCTACAAAAAAGATACCTGCACACGTATGTTTGTTGAGGCTCTATTCACAATAGCAAAAACATGGAACCAACCATGTTGCCCATCGAAGCTGGACTGGATTAAAAAATGTGGTAAATATACACAATGGAATATTATGCAGCCTAAAGAAGGGACAAATAAATGGACTTTGCAGCAACTTGAATGGATTTGGAGTTGATCATACTCAGTGATCTATCACAGAAACAAAGAACAGAGTACTTTAT
>CAUYQG010082846.1:0-13327 GCA_963574415.1 Tarsius wallacei
TACATTTCTCCTATGCATTTCTAAACTGATTTTCTGTGTTTTCTCAGAGAACAGTGAGGGTTTTTTTGTTTATGGTTTTGCTTTGTTTTTATTTAATGCTGCTTTATATTCTTGGCCAGACAGCACACATATCACCATCTAGTTAGGATCAGTCTCTGATTCCTTGCTTTAGACAATGAGGGGGTCAGAGCTCCCTGTTTGCTAGTTGTTTCCTTTACTTTGCATGTTAAGTGTAGCTATTTATTCCTGTTTCCATCATCTGGCTTGTTTTAGTTTTTATTGAATATGTATGCTTAGAGATTCTTTGTAATAAACCTGTTGATTTTTTTTATTTCCTCTACAGGATGCTGCCTTCTTTTCTTTCTCTATCAAATGGGTGAAGAATAATCTCTCCTCAGATTAAAACACTGATCCCATAGCTTGGTACATAATAAATCCTCCATAGATTATGGCTTTTATTGTTTGGCATTTAAGGACAACATTGCATAATCAAGAAAATAGCCAAGGCCACAAGGGATGGCCCAAACCTGAGGCTGACTCCACCCACACGCCAGCTGTTCCGTCTGCCAGTACAAAGACCTTGCCACCAGGAAATTCTTAGGAGCCAAATCTGGGCAGTGTTCCAGGAATAAGCCTGCACCACGGTGGCCAATTAACGTTAATTTACAGATATCTGTGGTTTTAGATTCAGAGTTTCTTTGGGATAGCCACTCTGGCAATAGATGTGAAAATAATTAAAAAGCAGTTTTTCTCCCCAGCAGTTTATTCTTAGAAAGCATCTGAGGGCGGTGGTAAGTTTGGGCCTATTCATACTCGGAGAATTCATGAATAAATTTGAAGGCAAACTCCAGTGGCCTTCCAGTCCTCTGGGGCTCACTTTGAGGTCCCCAAACTGACCAGATATGAGCTTGTAGGACATGTCCCTTCATGCCCTTGGCCTCAGTTTCTTCATCTAAGAAATGAGACATCTATGAGGTCCCCTGGATCCCGGTTGCTCTTGTATCTGACTGGAAGAATGCTGAGGTTTTTACTAAAAGGGAAAAGAAGAATAAGATACATTTATTGTGTTTCTACTACATGGCAGGCCCTATGGCTAGTTCAAACATGTATGATGTCATTGGACCCTACAAGGGTCCTGTAAGCTGGTGAGCATAATCGTTCTCATTTTACAGAGAAACTAAGGCTCTTGACAAAAGTCCACACCAAAGGCCATCAGCCCCTGAATCCCCAGTTGGGTTCTTCACTTGGGTGTCCTTTGTTCAGAATCATTCTCCATAAGAAAGGTCACTCGTTACCCACAGGCACTTGATCATTATTCATCCTCTGATGAGATGTGATTTCAAAACTTGGTACACTAGTCTTTCTTGATAGAAAGAGAAGAAAGATGTTAAGAAAAGATCTTTCATGGTATGACCTAGGCCCCTCACTCAGGGTTTAAATTTTTTTCATGTAGTATAGAAATACTTTGTGTTAAATTAAAATCTATGATTTTAGTAATTTGCTTTAAAAAAGAATTTGAATGTCTTTCTTGGTCACAGCTAGTTTTTTCCAGAAAGAACCACTAGCCTGTACAATGAGGCTTATATTGATGAAACCCTGATAATATAGACCGTAGATATGCCCTTCCAGAGTAGGAGACCATGCCTTTTGTAGTGATGTCCTTTCCTAGCCAAGCCAGTCAAGAAATGAGAATTCTGGATCCACCCATTAGTCTCAGAGTCCGGGTATCAGTGAGGGTCCCTGAGAAAAGGGGACTGTACCATAGTAAACAATGCTCACTGCACACTTAGAATGCTTCTGGCACTGTGCCCACCTAGTGTGTATTGGTTTTTTTGGTTTGTTTTTTTGAGTTGGAGTCTCACTTCATCGCCCAGACTGGAGTGCAGTGGCCACTCCCAGCCACCACAGCCTCAACGTGCTGGGCTCCGGTGAACCTTCCGCCTCAGCCTTCCAAGGAGCTGGAACTACAGGCATGTGCTACCACACCCAGCTAATTTTTTTTTTTGATTTATTGTAGAGATGAGGTCTCGCCAAGTTGCCCAGGTGGGTCTTGAACCCTCAGGCTCAGGCAATCCACTCACCTCAGCCTCCCAAAGGCGCGGGATTACAGGCTGAGCCACCGAGCCTGGCTCTACCTAGTGTGTACTTAAACCACTAAAAAAACTTCAGAGAAAAGCAAGGACGTAACGCATGCACAGAGGGAAATAGAGAACAAGAAGAAAATAACCTGGTTTCATTTTAACGCCATATGTTTCTGGGCATGAACCTGATTGATCTGACAAGCCCATGCCTTTTTTCCTACACAAAAGTAACTGTAGATTCCTTAGGTTTAGTTTAAAAAAAAATCAGTTATTCATCATGGATGACATCGAACAGTTTATATGAGTTTCTGTTTATTTCTGTCCATTTCTTTATATCTCTCCATGCAGGACTAATATTCTCACGCACTTTTACAACACTCTTGAGGCTCAGGTTCCTATTTCTGTCTCTTTGGACACAAATACCCAAAGTCTCACTAACTCCCCAAGTCAACTTTCCCCTCCAGTCTTGCCCCTGCTTCACCACATTTTCCTTTCTCATTCTCACCGAGCCAGTGTCTGGAATGATGGGCTCTATTTCCCCTTTAAAAGGCACCAAAGTCCTAGGTTTCAGTTTCCTGGGGCCAAAAAGAAAGTTTTGATATATGCACCCCAACTGGGAGGAGTCAACAGCAGGACTGACAAGACGTAAAGTCATAGAATGTCCTGTTGCCAGAGTGAGGGTAGCAGAATGCAGTGAACAAGATCCACGTAGATGACTTCGGACAAACCCAGTGTCTCCATCAGCTGAGTACAAAGCTGGGAGATTCTCTCCAAGCCGAGAGCACCGTCCTTGTCATATGTCTCCCATGAGGCAGAATATAGCTCAAGGATCAATTTGCTCAGTCTGATTATGTGTCACAGCTGGTTCTCCAAGGCAGACAAGAGCACTGGGTGAGCCCGAGGACTGTTGTGGTCTGCAAGGCACTGCCAGATATGGTTGCAATGGAAATGGCTGTGTTTCCACTCCCTCAACTCCAGGAAGTCCAACATGAAAACGCCTTCTGATTGGAGGAAATAGAGGGAAGAGAGCAAGAGATTTGGCCTTGTAATCCAGAAAAATCTCCCTTATCTTACACAAGTCCAAGTCCATCAAGGCTATAGATCTAGGCACCTGCAAGAATTGCAGTGTTCCTGTGATTAGGGCGCTCCCTACTGCTCAAATGGTTGAGATGACTACAGGCTTGGGTCACAGCCCTCAATCCTCTTGGAAAGTTCTTGGAAAGCCCTCTCAAGAAGGATGAGTACAAACAAAATCAGGCTGCAAAAATTACAATAAATACCTAACTCTTCAATGTGTAGATATAAACATTCACAAACACCAGGAACTTTCAAGAAAATGTGACTTCACCAAGTAGACGAAATAGGGCACCATTGACCGATATTATAGTGACTAGAAATGTGACCTTTCAGACAGCAGATTCAAAATCACTATCTTGAGGAAGCTCAAAAGACTTCAAGATAACACAAATAAGGCATTCAGAATTCTTTCAGGTAACTTTAACAAAGACAATGAATTTTCAAAAATCAAGCAGAAATTCTGAAGCTTAAAAAATCACCTGACAGACTTCAAAATGCATCAGTCTCTCAAGAGCAGAAGTGAGCAAGCAAGAGAAAGAATTAGTGAGCTCAAAAACAAGCTATGTGACAACATAATCAGATAAAAAAAGAATAAAGCACAACTATACAACTTACAAAATAGCCCCAAATGGGCAAATCTTTATTTATTTTTATACAATTTATTTATTTTTATTTTTTGAGTCAGAGTCTCACTCTGTGGCCCAGGCTGGAGTGCAGTGGCACATTCACGGCCACTGCAGCCTTGACCTGTCAGGCTCAGGTAATCCTTCTGCCTCAGCCTTCCAAGTAGCTGGAACTACAGGCGCATGCCACCACACCCAGAAATTTTTTTATGTATTGTAGAAACAAGGTCTTGCCATGTTTACCAGGCTGGCATCAAACCTGTGGGCTCAGGCAATCTTCTCACCTCGGTCACCAAAAGTGCTGGGATTATAGGTATGAGTCACCATGCCTGGCAACAAAATGGGCAAATCTAAGAGTTGTTGACCTTAAACTGTATATAGACAGAAAATCAGGGTAGAACATTTATTCAAAGAATTAATAATAGAAAATTCTTCAAATTTAGAAAAAATATAAATAATCAGGTACAAAAGGGTCAAAGAATACCACACATATTCAACCAAATTAAGACTGCCTAAAGGCATGTAAAATCTAAAATCTCAAAGGACAAATAAAGGATCCTATAAGCAACAGGATAAAGAAAGCAACATATAAGGGATACATCTGACAGCAAACTTCTCACTGAAAACCTTCCAGACTGGGAGGAGGTAGATGACACATCAAAGTGCTGAAGGAAAAAAAATCCAATTTAGAATATCATACTCACAAAACTATACTTCATACATGAAGCAGAAATAAAGTCTTCCTAAAGAAACAAAAACTGAGGGATTTTGTCAATAACAAACCTAATCTATTGAGAAGTGCTAAGGAGAGTTCTTCAATACGAAACATACACACACACACACACACACACACACACACACACTAACCTACAAAAACAAAACATTTCAAGATCTAAAACCCATGAGTAAAAGTAACTACACAGAAAAGTACAGAATACTCTAACACTGGCTTTGCAACCACATAAACAATTATTATCCTTATTAGGAAGACAAAAAGGTAACCTATCAAAAATAACTATAACAAGCCTGAGTGCCATGGCTCATGCTTGTAAGCCCAGGACTTTGTGAGGCTGAGGTGGGAGAACTGCTTGAACCCAAGAGTTGGAGCCCAGCCTGGGAAACGTAGCAAGACCTTCTATATAAAAAAGTCATCAAATTAGCTGAGCACAGCTGCATGCAATTGCAGTCCCAGCTACTTGGTAGGCTGAGGTGGAAGGATCACCCGAACCCAGGAGGTGAGCCATAGTCCTGTTTCTGCAATCCAACCTGGGTGACACAATGAGACTCCAACTCAAAATAAACATGGCAAGACCTTGTGTCTACAACAAACCAAAAAATAAGCCAGGCATTGTGGTGCATACCTGTAGTTCCAGCTACTAGGAAGACTGAAACAGAAGGACCACCTGAGCCCCAGCAGGTCGAGGTTGTGGTGGCCGTGAGCATGCCACTGGAGTCCAGCCTGGGCAACAGAGTGAGATTCCAACTCAAAAAAATAAGTATATCATTAAAATATGAGCTACTATGTTCAAATGTATTGTAAAACGAGACCAAAACAGTACCTATTTGAAAAAATATAAGATGAAAAAAATTGTTCCATAAGAAAAAGAACTAAAATACAGAACTTAAAAACTGAAATATTAATCAGAGATCTCATTTGCTCAAATCTCCAGGCCAAGACAATTTGTATGTGATCTTTTCCACACTTCTGAGGAATTGCTGTCTTATACAAGCTGTTTCAGAAAATAGACAAATAGGGAAACCTGCACAATTCATTTTATGAGACAAGCTGTAAACTAGATTTCAAAATTGAATAAGGACATTAAAAGAAAAGAACTTCCTTGATGACTAGTGAGGTTGAATATTTCTTCATGTATGTGTTGGCCGCTCATATGTTTTCTTTTGAGAAGCGTATGTTCATGTCTTTTGCCCACTTTGTAATGGGGTTGTTTGTTTTTTTCTTTTCAGCACGTTTGAGTTCTTTGTAGATCCTAGATGTTAGGCCTTTGTCAGACATGGAGTTGGCAAATACTTTTTTCCAGTCTGTGGGCTGTCTCCCTGCTCTCTTGATGGTTTCTTTGGCTTTGAAGAAGCTTGTCAATTTAATGAGGTCCCTCTTTTATCCCTTAACTGTACCCCACAATTTTAAAAATAAAAAATATGTATTAGAAAAAAAAGAAAAGTACACTTAAAAATTACATGAAAAAAGTTCTTAATGAAATATCGGCAAACTCAATCCAACAGTGTATTAAAAAGCAATATATCATGATCAAGTGGAGTTCATTCCAGGACAATCACAGAAATATCTATCCGAGTAATTTACCACATTGATAGACTAATGAAGGTAAAGCAAGTTTCCTTCAAAATTCAGAAAATAATTGACTAGAAATCAAATTTATTTATACTAAAATTTCTTTTGGAAAAGGAAACGTTATCTACTAAAAATTTGTAAAAGAAAAAAAAAGTGGGCACAAGATATGAATGGATGCTTCTCAAAAGAAGACATACAAGCAGCCAACAGATACATGAAAAAATGTTCAGCCTCCCTAATCATCAAAGAAGTGCACAACTAAATCCACACTGAGATACCACCTAACTCCAGTAAGGATATCCATCATCAATAACTCAAAAAACAACAGATTGGCAGTAGCAGGAAATTGCGGGGGTGTGGGAGAAGCCATGGGTAGGCGGGATTGGCAGTAGTGGGAATCTACCTGGGGAAGGGAGGGCACACCTCATCAACAAGGGTACCTGAACAATGAACATTTGTATACCTAACTCTGAATTGTACCCCACATCTTTAAATTAAAAAAAAATTAAAAGTTAAAAAAAAAAGATGCTGGAGAGAATGTGGCAAAAAGAGAATACTTCTACACTTTTGGTGGGAGTGTAAACTAGTAAGTACAGCCTCTGTGGAAAACACTGTGGCAATTCCTAAAAGATCTAAAAATCGACCTCCTGTACGACTTCACAATCTGCCTGCTGGTAATATACCTGGAGCAACCAAATCACTCTCTGAAAAAGATACCTGCACATGCATGTTCATTGCAGCATTATTTACAATAGCAAAAACATGCAACCAAACATGCTGCCCATCAAAAGAGGACTGGATTTTTTAAATGTGGTACATATACACAATGGAATATAACACAGCCATATAGAAAGATAAAATTTTAAACTTCGCAGCAACTTGGATGGACTTAGAGGTTATAATACTGGGTGATCTATCACAGAAACAAAGAACCGAGTATCACACATTCTTACTCATAAGCGGACCTTGAATAACTATGGTAATACTATAAGAAAGGGATTGGCAGTAGTGGAAAACTGCCAGGGGAGAGGGGGCACACCTCATCAACAAGAATACCTACACAATGAACATTTGTATACCTAACCCTGAATTGTACCCCACATATTTAAAATAAAAAATTTATTTTAAAAACTTGTAATAAACACCAGCTGTGATTGAAAGACTTAAGCATCCTTCCTGCTGGAACATGAAAGAGTTAAAGACCCTCAGAATCTTTGGATCAGGAAACATTATAGTATTTTGTTTGCCCCAGATCCAGACCCACGAATTTAGGTTCACAGCTGACTCAGTGGTCATTGGTTGTGCAGCCTTATACAACTTGCTTAATCTCTCTGTGTCTCAGTTCACTCACTCATGAAATGGGATAATCACAATATTAACTTCAAGACTTGCCTGAGTTAATCTATTTAAATACTTTGAGCTGTTGACATATGGCAAGCAATAGTAGTATTATTGTTATGAGACTGAAAAACATGTTACTTAAAAACTGAAGACAACAAAGTCTATAGTTAAGGTGATTATAAGCCTTCAAATACCCTTGTTGTTCTGAAAACATTAACGATAACAGCAATTCCTTTACTCTGTAAAATGTGCTGAATTGGGCAATGAATTCTTGGGTCCCTCTCTGCAGCACTATAACATATATGTGGATTAAAATAAATACACACAGAAAATGAATAGATTCTATAAAATCACATGCAAATTCAAGTCTAGGTCAAGGTCCAGCTCAGTGGCTCACACCTGTAATCCCAAGACTTTGGGATGCCAAGGCGAGAGAATTGCTTGAGCCCAGGAGTTTGAGACCAGGCTAGGCAACATTGTGAGACTGCATCTTTACAGAAAATAACAAAATTAGCCAGTCATAGTGGCATGGACCTATAGGCCCAGCTAACGGCAGGCTGAGGTGGAAGATCACGTGAATTCAGGACTGTGAGACTACAGTAAGCCCTGATTGAGCCACTGCACTCCGGATTGGGTAAGAGTGAGACCACAGCTCAAAAGAAAAAAAATGCTAGATCAAAGACTAGAGTGGTTACCTGGGGGAGGGGAGTGGAAGTGAATAATGGAAATAAAGGACATAGGTAGAGACACACACACATACACCTGCAAGAGAGGACCTCTCATGGACTAGTGATGATAGAAAGAATATCTGGAATTACAAAGAGAATCTAGAATCTCTGTGATACCCAGTCTGTTTTCAGGATGGGTTCAGGCTTTCTTTTGTAGGAAGGCTGATGCCACAACAGTAGCAAATACATTATCATAAAATATGTTTCCTGGTCAGGTGCAATGACTCATGTCTATAATCCCAGCACTTTGGGAAGCAGAGGCAGGAGGATCACTTGAGTCCAGAAGTTTAGGATCAGCTTAGGCAACAGGGAGATCTGATCTCTACAAAATAAAAAAGAATAGAAAGGAAAAAATATCTAGGCATGGTGGTGTGCACCTATAGTCCTAGCTACTTCTGATCTCCACAAAATAAAAAAGAATAGAAAAGAAAAAATTATCTGGGCATGGTGGTGTGCACCTGTAGTCCTAGCTACTCAGAAGGCTTAAGCAGAAGTATCACCTGAGCACAGGAGTTCAAGGCTGCAATGATCCATGATCATGCCACTGCCCTCCAGCCTGGGCTACAGAGTGAGATCTTGACTCCAAAAGAAAAAAGAGTGTTTCCTTTTTGGGGCATCCCTGAAGAAATCTCCAGCCAAAGGTGATTTCACTTTACTGGACAGTTAAATGAGATTTTACTAATCAAGCACTGGGCAGGGTGACTCACATGCCTGTAGTTCCAGCTACTTGGAAGGCTGAAGCAGAAGGATTGCCTGAGCCCAGCAGGTTGAGACTGCAGTGACCATGATCATGATGATGCCACTGCACTCCAGCCTAGACCACAAAGTAAGACTGAAAAAACAACAAAGAAAACCCAAGGTTTTACTAATCCAATGGCACCATCATTGCCCCAATCAGCCTCAATCTTCTACAGAAGTTGAATAGACAAATGTTATTTTGAAACTAAAATTAGCTGAGCTAACAGAGAACATGATTACTTTATCCAAATGTTTACCACTGACCTGGATGGCAATTAGACCAATCCCTATGGGAAAACACAAACTGATCCCTCATGAATTACTGGAAGGCGGGAACCCCATGCATCCTCTAAGCTTTTAAGCTGTGATAATGTAATCATGGGATGGTTCAATTGATTACCATTGCTTAAAATGTTACAGGTGACCCAAAGCCAAAATTGCTCAGGCATGTACAAAGAAAAAAAGCTTGAACTTTTTTTTTTTGAGTCAGAGTCTCACTCTGTCACCAGGCTGGGGTGCAGTGGCACGCTCACAGCCACCGCAGCCTCAATCTGTGGGCTCGGGCAATCCTTATGCCTTAGCCTTCCTAGTAGCTGGAACTACAGGTGTGTGCCACCATACCTGGCTAATTTTTTTATTTATTGTAGAGATGAGGTCTCACCAAATTGCCCAGACTGGTCTCAAACCTGTGGGCTCAGGCAATCCTCTCACCTTGGCCTCCCAAAGTGCTAGGGTATAGGCATGAGCCACTACTGCCCAGCCTGAACTTTATTTTTTTTTAATTGGAGTCTCACTCTGTCACCCAAGCTGGAGTGCAGTGGCATACCCATGGCCACTGCAACCTTGACCTGCTGGACTCAGGTGAACCTTCTGCCTCAGCCTTCCAAGTAGCTGGAACTACAGGCATGTGCCACCATGCCCAGCTAATTTTTGGATTTATTGTGAGCTGGGACAATCCTCTCACCCAGACTTCCCAAAGTGCTGAGATAATAGGCATGAGTCACCATGCCCAGTCCCTGAACTTAATTGTTAACACCAGCCTCCTGGCAGAGTGACTGCATTAGTATCACCTGGAACTAGTTAGAAAGGCCATAAAAGCTTGACCCTGAGCCTGTGGGTTCAAGACAGTCCAGGCAACTTGGTGAGACTTCTCTACAATAAATCAAAAATTAGCCAGGTATGGTAGCACACACCTGTGGTTCTGGCTACTTGGAAGGCTGAGACGGAAGGATCGCCAGAGCCCAGCAGGTCGAGACTGTGGTGGCCGTGAGCATGCCACTGCACTCCAGCCTGGTCAGTGGAGTGAGACTCCAACTCAAAAAAAAAAAGCTTGACCCACCCTCACATTAGGGATACAGATTTGAAGGATGCCTCTATCTCTTTGCCAGTCATTGCATAGGAACGCTTTTTTCTTTTCTCCAAAGACCAAGGCTTAGTATTGACTTGTATGCACATCAGAGAGAAAGCCCATTGCTCACTATCTATTGGACTCCATACTGCAAGGCCTTGATGCATTAGTTCAGAGAAGTTTTCCACCACTGAAGGAGGCTTTCCATGAACCACCTACCAATGGTGTTCAGACCTTCATGACCTACAACCTGAAAAGTGGGTCTTTGGGAACTGATACCAGGGGAACACTTCCCTTGGGCATCCTTGGAAGGGACCATACCAGGTAACTTAAACTTGAGGATATCCAAGGAAAAGCGTTCCCTAGGAGCAGACATCCTTACACAGTAGGTAGCTTCTCCAAGATTGTGGAGAAATTCTCCATTCGACCTTCTTCTTTTGACTGGGGCTTAATTTTGTTTTGCACTTACACAAAATGTTCACACTTTTGTTAGGAACTTTCTCTTCTCAAACTGAACATTTTCTAAGGTCATATTCAAAGTTTAGCCACTCTCATTAACCAAACCACTTGCTGGTGATGTAATCATTTAGATGAGTGGGAAGGATGACAACTAATAGTAGGTTTTGCTCCCATATACACACACTTGGCTAAACAACTGAAGATACTAACTTCACGCTAATGTTTGGTATCCTTTCCTTGGCAGGTAGACTAATGCTTATAATTAAATGACAGCACTGAGAAGAAGCTATGGAAACAAAGGGGTGTTCTCTCACCAGTTTTCATTTCATTACTGCTAATTTATCTCTAGGCATAGAAAATTTAGTTCAACGTGATCAAATCTAGGTGATGTTCCATACTTTCTCAATTTAAACTCTGGTTTGACACACATGATGAAAATGGTAATTCTATATGTGATGAAGACATACACATAACATACAACTAGATATAGTTGCAATGAGAACTCTAGAAGCAAATGGAATGCCTCTAGAGTTCTACTATATGAAATAATGAATAATTTTGTTTATTTGATGCATTAATACTCAGGGTATGTTTGGGAGGCATCTAATCATCCTTTAACAAAGACCACATGGAAGAGTTATTTTATCAAATTTATAGAAATATTTTTTCTTTTTACCCCAATTTAAACCATTACCAAGGAGCTGGGTATGGTGGCTACACCTGTTATCCTAGCACTTTGAGAGACTGAGACAGGAGGATTGTTTAAGCCCAGGAGTCCAAGACCAATCCAGACAACATAGTGAGATATCATCTCTACAAAAAAAAAAATTAGCTGGGTGTGGTGGTGCATGCCTGTGGTCCCAGCTACTCAGGAGGCTGAGGAGGAAGACTTGCCTGAGGCTAGGAGATCAAGGCTACAGTGAGCTGTGATGACCTACTACACTCTGGCCTGGGTGACAGATTGAGATGCTGACTCAATAAACAAATAATCATCATAAAACCTAATGTAGAGTAAAATTAAGACTGTTAAGGCAGATAATTTCTTGAAGGCTTATTGGAATCCAAATGTGATGATTGAACCAAGAAGACTCTTCAACAGAGTGTGAATTTTCCAGTGCCTGGTACAAGTTAGAGGGCTTTTAAAAGAAGATTAAGAGAAGAGAGAGGGACTCCTCAGATAGGAGTTGTACTTTTTCATTGGAGGACACAATAGAGAGGTGACAATCATTGGCTAGAGAAGACAGCACACAAGCTAAAATGTTTTACCCACAAGACAATTAGTGTAACTTCCTGATTCAGAAACAAATACATCCTTTTCTTTTCTTTTTTTTTTTTTTTTTGAGTTGTAGTCTCACTCTGTCCCCCAAGTCGGAGTGCAGTGGCACGCTCACGGCCATTGCAGCCTCAACCTGCTGGGCTCAGGTGATCCTTCTGACTCACATTTCTAAGTAACTGGAACTGCAGGCATGTGCCATTATGCCTGGCTTTTTTTTTTATTATTATTGTAGAGATGAGGTCTTGTCAAGCTGCCCAGGTTGGTCTCAAACGCATGAGTTTCAGCTATCCTTTCACCTTGGCCTTCCAAAGTGCTGGGATTATAGGCATGAGCATGCCAGGCAAAAATATGTCCTTTTCAGTGTCAGTAGGTGATGTATTAAGCAGTACTTCAAACAGTTTGAGAGACTCACCATAAGATGCTCTACTGAGGGACAGGATGTAAGCCATGAATCATAAGACCTTCTTCAGGTAGTTGATTTGGAAGCCAGCCAAAGGATACCTGTAGGTTCTCACTGGCAATGTGCAGCTGCAGGTATGACAAAGAATAACTATGACATTCATATCACTCCCAACTGGTGGGGAGTGCAATCCTTTGACCTTTTCTCTCAATAAAACTGAGTTGCTCATCTTTGGTGACAAAAAAAGAGAACTATTTAACAGACAGAAAAAGATATGCAGAAAAGTGATATTAATTATGAAATGTGGCCAGGAATGGTGGCTCATTCTTTAATCCCAGCACTTTGGAAGGCTGAGGCGGGAGGATTGCCTGAGCCCGGAGGTTCGAGAACAGACTGGGCAACTTTGATGAGACCTCGTCTCCACAATAAGTCACCAAAAAAATTAGCCGGGCATGGTGGGCACATGACTGTAGTTCCAGCTACTTGGAAGGCTGAGGTGAAAGGATCTCCTAAGCCCAGCAGGTCGAGGCTGCAGCGTCCATGAGCGTGCCACTGCACTCCAGCCGAGGTGACAGAGTGAGACTCCAGCTCAAAAAAAATTGTGAAATATTCAAGGAAATGGGAATGTGTGTGAGAGTAGTGATGAGAGTAAGAGAAGAAAAAGGATTTGAAAAGAAAAGGGGAAAAGTATACAAGCTGTCTTGAAAGAATCATCCTTGGCTACAAGGACCCAAAACAAAAATGCCCTTGATACAATTCTTGACAGATTCACCCGCCACCCTCACGGAAAGCCCCAACATATTGTCACAGTTCATTTCCAAGGTCCCATTAGAACACCCAGCCCCATCCTGCCCAACTCCTGAAACCTACTTCTCTTAGTAATTTTGACTGGATTTCTTCGAGGAGCCTTGACTTAAGTGATGGTACCAATCACACCCTCAGTGGTAC
>CAUYQG010082847.1:0-14362 GCA_963574415.1 Tarsius wallacei
CAGCCTCGACCTGCTGGGCTCCGGCAATCCTTCCGCCTCAGCCTTCCAAGTAGCTGGAACTACAGGCGCGCGCTACCATGCCCGGCTAATTTTTTTATTATTGTAGAGATGAGGTCTCGCCAAGTTGCCCAGGCGGGTCTCGAACCCGCGGGCTCAGGCAATCCACTCACCTCAGCCTCCCAAGGCGTGGGATTACAGGCTGAGCCACCGAGCCCGGCTTGTAACATTCTTAAAGAAAAGCAATTATAGGCCAAGAACTTCCTACCAAGCTAAGCTTCATCAATGAAAGAGAATTAAAATCTTTCCCAGATATGCAATTCCTAAGAGAATATGCCACTTCCAGACTAGCACTTCTGGAGATACTTAAAGAAAATTCTAAGCATAGAAATGAAAGAACAGTTCCGCCCTATACAAAAGCATGTGTAAGCACAGAGGGTACATAATATACATCAACTATTTTACTTAGGATGCAAAGCAGCCTCTTAACAGCAATATGACAAGGAAAAAACTCCCATATATCAATAATTAACTTAAATGTTAATAAACTGAACATGTCACTCAAAAGGCACAGAGTTACAATTTGAATAAAAAAACATGATCCATCATTCTTCTGCCTCCAGAAAGCCATCTCACTGCAAATGACACTCACAGGCTCAAGGTAAAGGGTTGGAGAAAGTTAATCCAGGCAAATGGAATTTAAAAAGTAGGTGTAGATGTATCAGATAAAACAGACTTTAAACCAATAAAAGTTTAAAAGGACATTGAAGGGCACTGCATAATAATAAAGGGTTCAATCTACCAGCAAGAAATAAATATCCATCTTGAATGTATATGCACCAAACATAGAAGCAACAAGATTTATTTAAAAAATTGCTAACCAATCTAAGACAGGGCATAATTAGCCACACAATAATAGTCAGAGACTTCAATTCCCTGCTAACAGCTTAAGACAGATCATCAAGGCAGAAAGATAATAAAGAAATCCAGAACATTAACTCAACACTAGATCAATTAGATCTAATAGACATCTACAGAACACTTCATACAACAACTAAATAATATGCATTCTTCTCATCAGTGCATGGAACATACTCCAAGACTGACCACTTGCTAGGACATAAATCAAGTGTAAACAAATTTCAAAAGGTGGAAATCATTTCCAGCATCTTCTCAGACCACAGCAATATGAAAATAAATATCACAACAGGAACCCCACCAAGCACACAGATACATGGAAATTAAACAATATGCTTCTAAATGATTGTTGTGTTAACACAGAAATAAAGACAAAAATAAAAAGGTTCCTGGAAATAAATGAAAGGAAAGAGACAACATACCAAAACCTGTGGGATACTCTGAAGTTAATGCTGAGAGTGAATTTTATAACACTACACACATATGTCAAGAAAACAAAGACATCACAAGTAAACAGTCTAATGTCATAACTATGGAAGCTGGAAAAGGAAGAACAATCCAATCCCAGTATCAATAGAAGAATGGAAATCATCAAAATAAAATCAAAGTTAAATGAAATTGAGGCCAAAAACAAAACAAAC
The DNA here is from genome assembly GCA_963574415.1 of Tarsius wallacei. Taxonomy (NCBI): domain Eukaryota; kingdom Metazoa; phylum Chordata; class Mammalia; order Primates; family Tarsiidae; genus Tarsius; species Tarsius wallacei. Next base: position 1,557 of record CAUYQG010082847.1, read on the forward strand.
AAACAAAAAAATTAATGAATCATAAAGCTGGTTCTTTGAATGGATAAATAAGGTTGACTTCTGACCAGATTAAGAGAGAGAGACAGAAAGAGAGAAAGAATGAATTCTAACTAACACAATTAGAAATAAAAAATGTACTGTTGCAGCCAACATTGAACAAATTTTTTAAAAAGATTACTGTGAACACCTGTAATGCTAATAAGCTAGAAAACTACAGGAAATGAAGAAATATTTGTCTACACACAAGTTCCCACAATTGAAACAGAAAAAAAAAGTGAAACCCTAAACAGACCAGTAACAATCAGGAAATTGACTAAGTATTAAAAAGCCTCCCCTCCATAAAAAGGCCTGTGTCAGATGGTTTATCAGCTGAATTCTATAAGACATATATAAAAGAGCTGATACCATTCCTATTGAAAGTATTTCAAGCAATTGAGAAGGAAGGAATCTTCCCTATCTGATACCCCCAAAAAGCAAAGGCCCAACAAGGAAAGAAAACTTCAGGTCAATTTCCCTGATGAACATAGATGCAAAAATTCTCAACAAGATACTATCAAACCACATTCAACAGCACATTATTAGGATCATTCATCATGACCAGGTGGGTTTTATTCCTGGGATCCCCAACTGGTTTAACATATGCAAATCAATAAATATAACCCACTACATAAACAAATGTAAAACCAAGAACTACATGATTATCTCAACAGATGCAGAAAAATCATTTGTTAAAATTGAATATTCCTTCTTGAAAAAAAAACCCTCAAACACCTAAGCATCAAAGGATAAACTCACAATCAACATCACACTTAATGGGCAGAAGCTGGAAGTATTCCTCCCAAGAACTGTAACAAGACAAGGATGTCCACTCTCACCAAATCACTTCTATTTAACATAGTATTGGAGGTCCTCGCCGGAGCCATTAGGCAGGAGACAGAAATCAGGGGTATATAAATAAGATAGAAAATAGGAAAAGTGGAAGTTAAATTAACCCTCTTCACTGCTGATATGATTCTATACCTAGAAAGACTGTGAAAACATCTCCTTATACTAAGAAACAATTTCAGCAAAGTCTCAGGATATAAAGTCAATGTGCAGAAAATGGTTGTATTTCTATACATCAACAACAAGCAGGCTGAGAACCAAATAAAAAACACAATCCCATTTACAATAGCCATACACACACATGCACACACGCACATACACACACACACAACTTCAGCATTCATCTAACCAAAGAGGTGAAGAAATTTTACAATAAGAACTACAAATACTGCTCAAAGAATTCAAAGACAACACAAATAATAGATCATCCCTAAAACATCCCATGCTTATGGATTAGAAAAATCAGTATTATCAAGATGTACATTCTACTGAAAGCAATCTACAGAGTCAATGCAATTCCTATCAAACTACAGTATCATTTTTCACATACCTTGAGAAGAAAATATTGAAATTCATATAGTAGCATAATAGAGCCCAGATAGCTAAAGCAATCTTCAGCAAAGAGAACTAAGTGGTGGCATCACACTCCCAGACTTCAAACTTTACTAAAAGGCTACAGTAACCAAAGCAGCATGGTACTGATACAAAAATAGACATAGACCAATGAAACATGATAGAGAACCTGGAAATAGAGCCACAGACCTTCAGCCAACTTATCTTTGACAAAGCCAAGCAAAATGAACATTAGGGAAAAGAAATTATATTTAGCAAAGTGTGCTGGGAAAACTGACTAATTACATGCCAAAGAATGAAACTGGACCCGTATCTATCACCATATACAAAAATTAATTCAAAATGGATCAAAGACCTATATGTGAAACTTTAAACTATAAGAATCTTAGAATAAAACCTAGAGAACACACACCTGGACATCAGCCTAGGCAATGGATTCATGGCCAAATCCTCAAAAGCAATGCAGCAAAAATTAAAATTTATAAGTGGGACTTTGTCAAGCTAAAAAAATTTTTGCACAGCAAAAGAAATAGCCCACAGAATGGGAAAAAATATTTGCAAGCTATGCATCCAATAAAGGCCCAACATCTGAGATCTATAAGGAACACAAGCAAATTGACAGAAAAACAAAACAAATAACCCCATTAAAGAATGGACAAAGGGCATGAATAGACATTTCTCAAAGGAAGGCATATAAGCAGCCAACAAACAAGAAAACATGCCCTGCTTCACTAATCATCAGAGAAATGCAACTCAAAACTTCAGTAAGACTCTCTTTCACATTGGCCAGGATGGCTATCACTGAAAAGACAAAAAGCAACAGGTGTTGGTGAGGCTTTGGAGAAAATAGAATGCTCATACACTGTTGGTGGGAATGTAAGACAGTTCAGCCTTTTTGGAAAGCAGTTTGAAGATTTCTCAAAGAACTAAAAATTGAGCTACCATTCAACCAAGCAATCCTACTCCTGGGAATATACTCAAAGGAACATAAATTGTTCTACCAAAATGACTCTGCATACATATGTTTATTGCAGCACTATTCACAATAGCTAAAACATGGAATCAATCCAGATTCCCATAGAAAGTGGACTGGATAAAGAAAATGTGTCACATATATGTGATGGAATACTATGCAACCATAAACACGAACAAAATCATGTCTTTTGCAGCAACGTGAATGCAACTGGAGACCATAATTTTAAGTGAATTGTCACAGAAACAAAACATCAAATATCTCATCTTCTTACTTATGTGGGCAATAAACATAGGGAACATGGACACAAGGGCAGGAAAAACAAATGCTGGGCACTGTTAAAGGAAAGAGGGAGGGAAAGGGGATGAGACATATAAAACCACCCATCAGGTATCATGTCCACTACTAGGGTTGGGAGAGAGGGATAGTTAGAAGCCCAAGCTTCACCTTCATGTAGTATACTTATGTAGCAAACCCTCACATGTACTCTATAATTTTGAAGCAAAATTTATAAATTTTTTAAATGCAAAAAGTAAATATGAGAATTACTACACTGTGACACAGAGAAACAAAGGAAACACATGCTATTGGAAAAATAGTGCTGATAGACTTGATTGATGTGATGTTGACACAAACCTTTAATTTATAAAAAATGCAGTATATGCCAAGTGCCAGAAAGCAAAGTGAAGTAATACAAAGTATGCCTATAAACCTTGGGCAGGAATTTGAACTCCCACAGGCAATTGGGGGTTTAAAGCAATTTGATCAATTTCAAATATGTAGGTTTGGATCATAATGCTGAAAGACAGATCCCAAATGCCATAATCCCAAATGTTGAAATCTCAACAGGTCAAAAAACCTAATGTCTAAAATCCCTAATGTCTTACATCCCCAAAATTACAATTACACAATAGTTGCATCGTGTAAGGTGGAACCATTACCTTGTTATTATCTTTCTTTGCACTTGATGGAAAATTAAAATGAGTGGATTAGCCACATGACACAGCAAGAGGAAAACTTTAGTTTAAAAATGTCATTTGCTTGCATTGGCATTCCTTCCAGCTGATACCATTCCAGGAGATTTTAATGAATTAAAGCTGCATTTGCCTGAAGAAACCACTTTCCGACTGGCTCAAAAATAATTATCTGCATAGGATAAGAAGAAAACAGTAATTAGAAATTTCCCAACAACAACAAAAAAAGTCCAGGGCCTGATGGACTCACAGCTAAATTCTACCAGATCTTCAAGGAAGAACTGGTATCAATTTTACTGAAGCTATTACACAAGATTGAAGATAAGGGAAATCTCCCTAACTCATTCTACAAGTCCTGTATCACTCTGATACCAAAGTCACACACACACACACACACACACACACACACACACACACACACACACTATAGACCAATATCTCTGAAGAACATAAATGAAAAATCCTCAATAAAACATTAGCAAATGGAATTCAACAGCACATTTAAAAGAAAAAACTAATACAGAACCACCAAGAGGATTTTATCACAGAGATGCAAGGGCGAATCAACATACACAAGTCAATAAACATGATCCACTACATAACCAGAATTAAATATAAAAATTATATGATAATTTCAATAGACACAGAAAATGCACTTGATGAAATTCAGCATATCTTCATGGAAAAACCCTCAGGAAAATGGCATAGAGGAAACATTTATCAAAATAATAAAAGTCACATATGATAAATCCACTGACAATGTCATCCTGAATGGAGATAAGTTGAACACATTCTCAATCAGGACTACAACAGGGCAAGGATGCCCACTTTCAACACTCCTATTCAACACAGTACTGGAAGTCCTAGGCCAACGATATGATCTTATACCTAGAAACCCTAACAACTCCGCCAAAAGACTCCTGAACTTGATAAATGAATTCAGTAAGGTTTTAGGATTCAAAATCATCACACACAAATCAGTAGCACTGCAATACACTAATAGCGACCAAACTGAGAATTAAATCAAGAACTCACTTCCATTTACGATAGCAGCCAAAAAGATGAAATGTCTTGGAATATATTTAACCAAGGAGGTGAAAGATCTCTACAATGAGAATTACAAAACTCTGACAAAAGAAATTGCAGAAGACACAAACAATGGAGAAACCTTCCATACTCATGAATTGGAAGAATCAACATAATTAACATGACCATATTACCCAAAGTAACCTACAGATTTAATGCAATCCCTATCAAACTACCAATGTTATTTTTCACAGAATCAGAAAAGACAGTTATAAAATTCATATGGAACAACAACAACCGAAAAAGCTGGAATAGCCAAAGCAATCCTAAGGGGAAAAGAAAAAGCTGGAGGTATCCAATTTCCTGACTTCAAATTATACTATAAGACTGTATAGTAAACAAAGCAGCATGGGTCTGGTACAAGAGCAGATACTTGGACCATTAGAACAGAATAGAGAATCCAGAAATTAACCCAAATACCTACAACAAACTGATCTTTGACAAAGCAAAAACATACATTGGGGAAAGTGTACCCTATTCAACAAATGTTGCTGGGAAAATTGGAAAGCTACGTGCAGAAAAATGAAACTTGGTCCGATCCCCATATACAGAAAATTTTCTTGAGATGAATCAAAGACCTAAATGTCAGACCTGAAACCATAAAAATTCTAGAAGAAAACCCAGGGAAAACTCTTATGGACACTGGCCTAGGCAAAGAATTTATCAATAAAACGCCAAAAGCAAATACAACTAAAAAAAAAAAAGTGGGACTTAATTAAATTTAAAAACTTCGACACAACAAAATAAATTATCAACAAAGCAAACAGGAAACATGAATGGGAGTAGATAGTCTCAAACTATACTTCTGACAAAGAACTAATACTTAGAATCTACAAAGAACTCAAACAAATTAGCAACAAAAAAAAGCAAGTAACCCCATTAAAAGTGGGCAAACAACATGAATGGACATCTCTCAAAAGAAAATATACAAATGACCAACAAACATATAAAAAATACTCAACATCACTCATAACCAGTGAAGTGTAAATTAAAACCACAATGAGATACCACCTAACAGTGGTCAGAATGACAATTATTTTTTAAAAACTAGATGTTGGTACAGATGTGGAGAAGGTGGAATGCTCATAAACTGTTGGTGGGAGTATAAGTTAGTAAAACCTCTATGGAAAGTGGTATGAAAATTACTCAAAGATCTACCATTTGATCCAGCAATCCCAATTCTAGGAATCTGCCCTGTGGAACAGAGATCATTATATTAAGACACCTGAACCTGTATGTTCATCACAGCACAATTCACAATTGCAAAGATGTGGAATCCATGTAAATCCAATCAGTGGATAATGAAAATGTGGTATATATACACCATGGAATACTCGCAGCCATAAAAAAGAATGAACTCATGTCCTTTGCAGCAAAGAGGATGGAGCCGGAGATCATCATCCTAAGTAAACTAACTCAGAAACAGAAAACCAAACACTGCATCTTCTCACTAATATGTGGGAGCTAAACTGCCACAAATAAGGAAATAATAGACACCAGGGACACCAACAAGGGGTGGAGGAGGGTATAAGAGTTAGTATTCAGAAACTACCTATGGGACACAATATTCACTGTCTGGGGGAATGGCTAACCTGAGACCCAATCCCCACCACTGCATAACATGTCCTTGTACTGAACACATGTATGGACCCCGAATCTAACATAAAAATACAAAAGAAGAAAACTATGTAGCAGTGTTGCTGTTCTATCACTAGTGTTGTTTCCACCAAATTTGTGTTCTCTGTATGAGTGCATGTGAATGGATTTTCATATATCCAAAACAACATAAAGCATGACACAGAAGATGGGAAATTTAATAGAAAATTCTCATGTCAGTACATATTAAATCATAAAATAATTTTTAATATTTTTTAATTTTAAAGATGTGGGGTACAATTCAGGGTTAGGTATAAAAATGTTCATTATGCAGGTAACCTTGTTGATGAGGTGTGCCCCCCTACCCCAGGCAGTTTCCCACTCCTGCCAATCCCATTCCCTCACCCCTGGCAGTTTTCCACTATTGCCAATCCCTTTCTTATAATATTATGGTAATTGTTCAAGGTCCACTTTTGAGTGAAAACATGTGGAACTCAGTTCTTTGTTTCTGTAATAGATCACTCAGTATTATAGCCTCTAAGTCCATCCAAGTTGCTGCAAGGTTCATAATTTTGTACTTCTTTACATAATATTCCATCAAGTATATGTACCACATTTTTTTATCCAGTCCTCTTTCAATAGGTAGCAAAGTTGGTTCCATGTTTTTGTTATTGTGAGTAATGCTGCAATAAACATGCGTGTGCAGGTATCTTTTTCATAGAGTGATTTGAGTTCCTCTGGATATATTCCCAGTAGGGGGTTTGTAGAGTCATATGGAAGGTTGAGTTTTCGATTTTTAGGAATTGCCAAGCTGTTTTCCACAGAGGTTGTACTAGTTTACACTCTCACCAACAGTGTAGAAATGTTCTCTTTTCCCGTATCCTCGCCAGCACCTGTTGTATTTTGAGTTATTGATTGATGGCCATCCTGGCAGGAGTTAGTTGATATCTCAGTATGGCTTTAATTTGCAGCTTTTATGACAATTGAGGCTGAGCATTAGAAAATGCAGGAGACATCCTTATGGAAATTGGAACTGGCAACCCATTCTTGATCAAAACCCCAACTGCCCATGCTATAAGAGATAAGACAGACACATGGGACCTCATCAAACTGACAAGCTTCTGCAAAGCCAAAGAAACCATCAAGAGAGCAGGAGACAGCCCACAGACTTGGAAAAAGTGTCTGCCAACTATATATCTGACAAAAACCTAACATACAGGATCTACAAGGAACTCAAATGTGCCGAAAAGAAAAAAACAAACAGTCCCATTACAAAGTGGACAAAAGATATGAATAGACACTTTTCATAAAAGAATTTCAAAAAGAAAAGTGCCACATAGAAAATGAATGTGACAAATTCTCCAGGGAGAATAAAAGAAAGAAAAAAAAGCAGCTATTCATCATGGTGCAAGACTTCAAAATATAGTTAATGGTAGTGAAAGTCAGTCAGGTCTTTCATAGACTATCTCTTTACGATTGTCCATTATCTTTCCCTATAATATACCTTTTCATATGTTGAATTTTCTTTTAATTTTATGTTTCTTTTAAAGTTTTTTCTATTTTATAATTGTATATTTATTTTTTACAGCATGCTACGCTTTGTATTTCATCTTCACATCATTTCTGATACTGTAGTTATAAATTGTGTAAAGACTTTTAGTTTATTTTATGCATTTTTGCATATTTGATCTCATGAAAATGCATTATTACAATGTTAACTTTGTGTACAAGCATTACTCATGTAAACAAAAGCATTGATATTTCCTTAGTAAATGAAAAGATGTCCTTTTGTATATCTGCATTTGAGAAAGATGAAATTTCTAGAAATCTCAGCTCTTTGGGAGAGTCATCAAGGTTTTTAAGCAATCTCATCAAAACACTTAGGTTGTTTGTCTAGGTATTTCAGGTGACTGCGGATAGAAAGTTGAGTGTACACAATTGTAAACCATATTATTTATATACTATTTATCTATTTCATTGTGAATATGATTTGTCTTCTCATAATTTGTACCTGCATGACCGTAATTAGTATGCCTGAATGTTCATGCTTGCAAAAATATTATGTTAAGATTTCCCATTTTATTGTGTAATATGACCTATAAAGTATTCTGTCATGTTTTTAAGTGTTTCTGAAATAAACCCTTTTTAAAAAAGTAAATGAACATATTTTAAACAGTTTTTAAATTATTTTTTCCAGAATTATATTCAACATTTCAGATTATGGTGTTCGGAATTTCAACATTCCAGATACAGTTTCACGCAGGATTACTTCTTTAAGGATTATAGTTGGCTTCCCAGGTGAATCTTTATTTTGTAATATTTCACCAAATATTTCTTTTTTATATATTTTTTATTTTTACTTTTTAATTTTAAAGATGTGGAGTACAATTCAGAATTAAGTTCACATGTAGTCATCATACAGATGAAGTTTGGGCCTCCTCCCTTTGATCCCCACTTTACCTGGTTTGAGATCAGGGATGCTTATTGATGTTATTTGGCCCCCTCTCAGCAGTGTCCCGCTTCTGTCAATCCTTCATAACACTATAAGAAACATTCCTAATTCAGATTCAGATTAGGGAATCAAAGAAAGTCCAGTATCTTCCTATGTAAATATGGGAAGTTGAGGGACTCAGTTAAGTAGGGCCTTATATAAAGACAAACACCAAGATCTTGGTTTATCCTATAGGCAGGAATAGAGGCCAAATTCTATACTTGACATCCAGTGGGAAATACACACAAGACAAACTAATAGTCCACACAACTTAAAGCTCACAGGGATCCAATGACAAAGATGATTTGAATAAAGATCATTTCTTTGTGAAGAAACTCATGAGAAGGCCTAGGAACACTTCTGTGATTTTCTTTAGATGCCAGTTCTGTGAGGTAAAAATTATTATTCTTATTTTGTTAAAAGAATACTGAGGCTAAGATGAAAATGATTTGACCAAGACTACAGAATTAGTAAGATGCAACTAAGATTGAAATTCAGTTCTACGGCATTAAAAAAAGACTATATATTTGATAAACACTTTCCTTTTCAAAGTGTGTTATGTATTACACATGCCATTCTTAAGGTTGTAAAAACAGAGCATTGTGGCACAATAAAAATAATTCCTCTGGATCTCACTCCCACCCACTATTGTGCAATCTTCAGTTCCTCATGGAGTTTTGTCCATGTAACTCTGGAAGTTGTCCAGGAAAAGTGTACTGTGTTTTCCTCACCAAACTTCTTTGCCCTCAGTTGAAAACTAGCTGAGCAAACTAAAACAAAATTAAAAAAATAAAAGACATTGAAAAGCAGCTGTAATGGGACAGGATGTACAAAAAATGAAAAGCAGACCCTCGGGTAAGCAAGGAGCTGAAGGTCAGTGAATGGAAGACCCATCCTGGGAAAGATACAGTGAAAACCACTTGTGATAAATGTTACAGTTAAATGTCCCTTACTGGATCACAGTAAACATGCTAATAATGACTATATATAACTATAATTTGTCAACTATTGTCCAAATCTAAACTTTGAGTTGTTTTTACAACTATAATAAAAAAATAGAAATAACAGTGAAGTTTCCCTTTCATTTTGCCTTCCCTCCTCTCTTCCCTTCCCTTATGTACACAGAGGCATCAACATATTCTGCAGCCAAGGAAGTCAGGTGGAGGTGTGGGTAGAGAAACAGAAGCAACAGTATACCTGGTGACCCAGAGGTGCTGATGTATGTGGCCACTGAGGAGAATGCATAAAACCAGTGATAAACCCAGTGCCTAAGGAAGTAGAAGGAAGACAGATGATAAAGTCATCGTGGTTAGGAGATGGCTTAGATTAAGAAAATAAGTCAAATGATTGAGCAAATGAGAATAATTTTGCGAATAATGGGAGTTTTTTTTTCTTACTGTTGGTTAAAATGATTTACAGATATAAAATAAAGAGGTCTAGAAAGACAATTAAAGGTTGTTCTAGTTTTGTACTGCTATGTGATAAACCATCTCAAAATTAATTTGCACAAAACTATCACTTTTTCTGTTTGCATATCTGGGATCTAGATGAGTAGAGCTAACCCTGCTCCATGATGTCTGGGGTCTCAACTGAAAAGATTTGATGACAGGGATGACACACCAGCAGAGACCTAGAATCTTTCAGGATCCTTGAAGGGTCCTCTTTTTTGGAAGGTTTTTAAGAAATGACAGAACACCAACAATGAGCATAATAAACCCCCAGGGAGACTTAGCTTCCTCCACTAAAAAGGAATGACAAGTCCTAGAATAAATGGCTGATTCCAGGACAGAACAGGAAAGTATGAGATGAGCCGGGAATATCTTGTTTGCCAGAAGGTAAAGAAATGCTAAAAGAATACTGAAACATGTCAAAAGGACTAGGGAACCAGTTCAACATTTTCCTGATCACCAGAGATGGTACAATTTGAGCACCAAATCAAATAGTGGTAGTAATATATAATTAGAATCCACGAGTTCACAGCAATATAATCAAACATGTCAATAACCATCGGGGTGAAAAGAAATTTCTTCCTTATACTAAGATGCCAACTCATCAATGTAGAAGGAATGATGGAAACAGATAAATCACCACTGGGCAATCATTATTGTCGTGGTTGATTTAGACAGAAGTCACGAATGGATGCTACAGAAGTGGGTGGAACTCTGACAAAAACAAGACATCAGGGTCATTTCCAAGTATCAACCCTTCCTCTCCCAAACACTTACCAATTAAAAAAGAGAAATGATTACTGCATTGTGGAGAATCTGATCATTATTGACATGACCAGATTATGAAGTTTAACGTGACCACTGAGGAGCCAGTCAACATCATGAGTCTTCTTATGGGACTCACTGAAAAGAGTGCAGTGTAATTTCTGTGGTATTTCTGTCAAGAAGGCCTTTGCCAGTTCATAAGAAAATATCAGACAGACTCTGTTTGTGGATTGGTCTACAAAATTAAAGGATTGCACTCTTAGAAACTAGAACAATGTTAAGACAGTTGTGAAGTTTGCATAGGGCATGTAGATGCTAGTGCTGTATCAAGGTTAATTTCCTGATCTGAAGGCTTGTATGGTGGTAATGTAAGCGAATAACTTTGTGTAGGCAAAATACACGGTGAAGAATTAAAGAGTCATCATATCTGCTGCTACTCTCAAATGGTTCAGAAAAAGATTAATGACAATCAGGGGAGGAGGAAGAGAAGAAAGGAATCCATATTATATGGGTTGAATTATTGCCTTCCCCCTCAAATTCATATGATGAAGTCCTAACCTTCAGTAACTCAGAATATAATCTTATTTGCAGGCAGGATCTTTACAGAGGTAGTCAAATTAACATGAGATTATTAAGGTGGGTTCTAACCCAATATGAATGGTGTCTTCAAAAGAAGAGATGATTTGGTTCGCTCTCCTACCAAATTAGTAGATAATTTGGCCCTGGTATAAAAAGTAAGAGGGGAAAAAGGAAAAATTATTTATTTACTATACAGAAGTCCTAGTCTATATGATCTTCAAAGTCAGAGACATGAATAGAGGAATGATGATGTGATAAGACACAAGGAAAAGATGGCCATTTAAAAGCCAAGGACAGAGGACTGAAAGAGTTCCTTCCCTCACAGCGCTCAGAAGAAATCAACCCTGTCTACAACTTGACTTCAGGCTTCAGACTAGATTTCAGTCTCTCCAGAACTATGAAAAATAAATTTCTGTTGTTTAAGTCATTCAATTTGTGGTATTTTTTCAAGGTACACTAATATACCATGTGATAGGGATTCAGGAGTTCTTTATGCTGTTCTTGAAATTTTTCTGTAAGTTTGAAATAATTACAAAACACAATATAGTTAATAACAATATATTGTATACTTGAAAATTGCTAAAAGGGTAGATTTTATGTGTTCTCACCATAAAAAATAAAGATAGGTATGTGAGGTAAAGAATATGTGAAATAGTTTGATTTAGCCACTCCACAATGTATTGTGTATGTGATACACTATGTATATATATATATATACACCAATATATATTGGTACACCATAATATATACAATTTTTACTTGTACATTAAAAATTAAAAGTAATAATAAATTATAATTTTATATGCAGCAAAGTAACATTCTCACACATGCCATCTCCTTTGATCCTAACTGCACCCTGATGAAGTAGGTAAGATGGATACTATGAGTCAATTCATCTCACAGTCTTGTGGTCTCTGAGTGGGTCATCATAGTCTCCACTCATACACTATGAGAAGAAAAAATGCATTTTAAAGAGGAGATGTTTCCTGAGCCTGTAGTTGCCAGTGAGGGAATCCAGCAGTTAGTACAGGTTAATATTTTAATAAAGGTATCTGAGGGAGTACTGCAATAGAGAAACTCCTTAGAGTTTAGCTTTACAACTTGCCCTTAGCCAGGTTTTCTTTTTTTTTTTTTTAATTTTTTTTATTATGGTATTATGGGATACAGTTAGGGGTTAGGCATACAAAAATGCTTCATTCAGGCACCCTTGATGATAAGAGGTATCTCCCCATCCCCAGACAGATATTTATCACCATTAATCCCATCGCCCTCCCCCCCCCCATAGTTTTCCACCACTGTCAGTCATTTTCTTGTGGTAGTACATTGGATGATCAAGGTCTACTATATGAGTGAGAACATGTGGTACTTAGTTTTTTGTTTCTGTGAGAGGTCACTCAGTATTATGGACTCTAGTTCCATCCAGGTTGCTGCGAAAT
>CAUYQG010082848.1:0-10762 GCA_963574415.1 Tarsius wallacei
TAGCAAAAACATGGAACCAACCATGCTGCCCATCAAAAGAGGACTGGATTAGAAAATGTGGTACACATACATAATGGAATATTATGCAGCCATAAAAGACAAAATTATGAACTTCACAGCAACTTGGATGAACTTAGAGTCTATAATACTGAGTGATCTATCACAGAATCAAAGAACTGAGTACCACATGTTCTTACTCATAAGTGAACCTTGAACAATTATCATAATACTATAAGAAAGGGATTGGCTATAGTGGGTAACTGCTAGGGGAGCGGGGGTGGGATTGGCAGTAAAGGGAAACTGCCAGGGGTGGCGGGGGCACACTTCATCAACAAGGATACCTGCATAATGAACATTTGTAGACCTACCCTGAATTGTACCCCACATCTTTAAAATTAAAAATTAAAAAAAAATTATTTAGCCCCAGTAGTCCTAGACAAAAGAATTGCCTTCTAGTATGTATTAGCTGAAAAAAAGTGTGTGTGCAATAACTAACACTACCTGATTTACTTATAGTAACACCTCCGGAGAAGTAGAAACTATATTGTAAAGGATAATTCAGAAAATTGAATGACTACAAAACATTAGAAAAACTGATCCTTTAAATGGCTTGTTTAGTTGGTTACCATCATGACTAAATTCTGTGTTTATTTCAGTCTGATTTTCAAGTTGTGATTATTATAATCATAAGCATGGTTATTATTTTTCTGGCTATTAAGTTGATCATGATGTCTTTCCACTTGTTTAAAATAAGCAACAAAACTAAAATAATGATTGCTCACAGAATTGCATTAATCGAAGAGGCAGCCCTGTAGTCTGACTCTAGTCACGAAATCACCTGTACAGTGTTCTAAATTTGGCCTATAATACTCCATCAGAGTCAATTTGTCCAAAACCCCTTGTCATGGGACAGAATACTAGGGACTAATGGGCCTTCATAGTGACATGGGACCAAAATTCCTGAACATAAAAGGAGTAAAAACTATTGAATTTGTCTACGATGCTTTCTTCAAAACATCTCAGTGAAAAAAAGGGGAAATGTTAAAAAAAAAAACAAAACTACAAAATCAAAGCTGTTGATGCTTTCAGTTATTTTGAGCCTTAAGGAAATGTGATTATGGGACCTAAGTCACATGACAAGCAGTTGTAACCTAGACAGCTGTAACCTTTGTGCCTATGATTATAGATTAACCTTTAATTTACCTACATTGGTTTGTAAAATTTTGTAAAAAACTAAAGGGTGCCAGAGAAAACCCCTTTCCTCTTCACTGTTGATCTTCATTATAGATTAATTTCCTGTTATTTTTCTTATACAAAGACCTCATGACTATCATATAATCTAAGATGGAATGTTAAGTATACTCTTTTAAATTGGAAAAGGAAAAGAAGATAGTTGTAAGTAATCAAATTGCTGTAACTCATAAACCAGCCTTGTTTTAAAAAGTGTTGTAATCCTGTTACATTTTCCTGTCTATGTAAGTAAAATCTAATTTTTCAGCTTTGAAGCATTGACCCCATTCCTTTTGAATCTGTGTTACCCAAATGGCTATTGTCAGCTTTGAGCTTGAATACATTCTCTTACACTCAGATTCTGACCCTTTCGATTATTTCAGGTTAAAAATATCATTTCTATGCATATTTATTTGCTCCCAGAAATTTACGTAGGAACCAAGGATCATTATGACAGAAGGTGAAGTAGACTCTCCACCCTCCCTGCTTGCAGTTCAAAAATAGTAAAACCAATCTAAAGTTTGAAGTGACCCCAACTGAGCAGAAGACAAAAGAGAACTCTGGAGGAAAAAGAAAGTCTGACTAGTGATCCAAAATGGACGCTAGAGTCAAGCTAGTTTTAAATGGGGTGATGGTTGATATATTAGCTCTTGCTGGCTTAACTATATTAGTGTTATGATTGTACATTGGAAAAAACAACAAGTGTGTACATGTGTGTGAGAGAGAGAGGAAGCTATAACTGTTAAGGTCCATACCAATTAGGATTTAGAACATTCAGGGATGATCATAAAACCAGTAGAAGTAGCATATTATCTTTTATTCGAAAGTTCCAATGGTGTGAGAGAGGCAACAGCAGCAGCAGCAGTGGAAAATCAGGACGTTGTCTGTGTAGAGATCCTAGACTTTGAGTGTAGAATAGCAACAGCAGTTAGAAGACTTATTTTCATGGTTTGTTTATTTAATCTTCAGCAGTCAATAAGAATAATTAAGACTAACCTTTTGGAGGGAGAATCACTGGTAACTTTGGTCTTTTTTTGTTTTGTTTTGTTTTAGTTGGGGGTCTTACTCTGTCACCCAGGCTGGAGTGCAGTGGCACAATCACAGCTCACTGCAGCCTCTTCCTCCTGGGTTCAGGCGATCCTTCCACTTCAGCTTCCTGAGTAGCTGAAACTACAGGTGCACACCACCACACCCAGCTGGTTTTTATCTGTCTATCTATCTTTTGTAGAGATGAGGTCTCCCTATGTTGCCCAGACTGGTCTTGAACTCCTGGGCTCAAGCAATCCTCCAGTCTCTGCCTCTCAAAGTGCTGGGAGTACATGCATGGATCTCCACACCCAGCCCTTTGGTGCTTTTAAGAGTCCAAGTCCTGAGTGAAAGGGAGTAGAAAGATCAGATTGTTTGAGCATTTGTATGGGTAGGGGTTTAGGGTAATTAAATCTAGGAAAAAAATAGGAAAGAAAAGGCAAAGTGAATTTATCTGGGAGCCACAGACAGCTATATGATTGTTCTGGATGTCTTACTGTCTAGAGGGTAAAGACCCTTACTCTGTTGGTACTTTCTCTCACATTCTCCCACGTGGCCCGCCATGGGTTGTACTTAGTTAACACACTAAGAAAGGTATTCCATATGTGCTTTGCCACAGAGAAGGATAATTTAAATCATCAAAAGGATGCATGCTTGGAGGAGGATTGCCTTGTGAGAACAGATAGAAATATGTTCAGATTATCCATATGAAAAGATGGAGATTGAAAAGGGATAGGTTCTAAATCTATAAAACTACAGTATGGATAGATTTAACCTAGATTGCTTAGCCAAACCACAGAATACCAGAATCAAAGAACATTAGTCTTTTCACTCTTCTAAAACTTCCAAGAAGTAGTTGTAGGAAAAAGAACAGCAAGTAGTAGTATAGCTGGAGAATGAAAGTACTGCATTTTTTTTAATCCCTTTTGACAGTATAGGTCTATTCCAAAAAAGATTTCCTTAATCTGTGAGTCCTTTCCAGACTTAGTAAGAAAGAGTATGGTGATTGATTGATGTCCTCTATGGGTATGCTTTGGGAAGAGTAGCAGTAACGGTGCCACTATTCACCATCGCAGATCAAGGCTTTAGGTCAGATTCAGCATGGCCTTTCTCAAGGTCTTAGGAATCTATATAATTTCAAAATTGTTTCATATACGATCAATTTTAAATGCACTAGGATTACATTGAAGCAACTGTTTAGGAAAAAATATGCAGGGACAAAAGATTTAGCAAGCAAAACTTTGCCTATGTGGAACTATTACAAATAATTTTTAATAGATCCTCTCCCAGATATTTTTAAGTGAAAAAATAGCTGATTTTTATTTTTTACTTTACACACCATTGAAGAAATTTTCTAAGAAGTTCCCCGAGGTAGAGAAATCATGAGATGTAAAGTAGTAGAAAGGGGAGGCTTATGATAATTATGCTAATATGGGAATAAAAAGTTACTGTCTGATAAGTTTACAGATCTGTGTATAATCGATTAAAATAAACCCCATTTTCATTGCTCAGGAAAGAGCCTTTATTTGTCCTATAAGGGGCTAGAGAACAGGGGTCACTCTAGGTTCATGGTCCTTAATCAGTCAGCTTTGTTCTAGTTAAAAATAGTTATGGGGACTGGCATGGTGGCTCATGCCTATAATCCCAGCACTTTGTGAGGCTGAACTGAGGGGTTTGCCTGAGTCCACGGGTTCAAGAACAGCCTAGACAACTTGGTGAGACCTCATCTCTACAGCAAATCAAAAAATTAGCCGGGCGTGGTAGCGCACCTGCAGTTCCGGCTATTTGGAAGGCCGAGACGGGTCTCCTGAGCCCAGCAGGTCAATGCTGAGGTGGCCGTGAGCGTCCCACTGCACACCAGCCTGAGTGATGGAGTGAGACTCCAACTCAAAAATAAAGATTGTTATGATGAAAACTGGCATTCTGTCCTGATAATGCCTAGACAAGTACTGCTGTAAGTGAATAATTTTCCTGCTACTTTCCCAAGTGCCCATTTGGTGAGATGAACTTATCTCTTCTCCATCAAATACAAACAGGCTCATTACTATAAACTTGTTTTCTAATACAAAGTGCATTCTAGTGCAAAGCAAACGCTATTGCTTACTCCTTTGATGATCTTTCAATTTGAGTCAAAATAGACTTGAGTGCAAAGCATCTGGAGCGAAGTAGCCTCCATGAAACTGACTTGTGTTCAAAATAAGGCCAGTCAGTGTCAGGGTTATCTGGGCTGTATACAGCCATGAGGGTTTCCAGTCAAGCAAGTCCTACTCAAAAGTAAGAGTTATCTTTTTCTTAGTCTTATTCTTTAATAAAGTCTTCATACACTTGAAAGAATTTGCATTCTTTTTTGCTTTGCAGTTAGAATAAAGTCTATCCCGCCCAAGGAGAGACACTCGAAACCACCAGGACTAGGTTATGTCCTCTGGGAGCAAGATAAAAATCCTAAGACCAATACTCCAAGGAAGAGTGGCTAAGGTAAGTCTAGTGAACCAGAGTAGGGGACATTAGGAAGGGAGTCTTGGTTAAGGAAGATTGAGGACAAGATGGGTAAATTAGATAAACAGTTCCCAAGGATTTTCCCCCCTCTTCTCCTTAAGAGAATTATATATCCCCAACTATAAGGCTGTGTGATTTGCAGTGCCTCTTGTGGGAAAGCCATACTTTCTCACCCCATTTATGTTGTACTTGACCAATGAACTGTGAGTCAACACGACATATGTCGTATTTAAGCGGAAATCTTAAGCTAAATTGAATGGCCCAGCTCTGTTTTTTTCTCTTTTCTAAACTCTGCCACGAGTATACCAATGGCACAAATAGGGGATCTTCCACCAGTCTGGGTCCCAGAATAAGAAAATGGATGAAGCTGACACACAGCCAGGAACAGACTCAGATGTGCAGGTATGTAACATGAGGAAGAAATAAAACATTGATACAAGCCACCCCAGAGTTTTGGGGTTAATTGTTACCACAACAAAGCTAATATACAAGGCATGCCTAGTCTGTGGGCAGAAGAAAGGTGGAATCGGGGAAGAGGGGACACGGGAGACAGGCATATTGCAACTGTTTTTTTTTTTATTTGACAATTTTATTTCTCAATTTCCAGGATATACTCAGAAAAATATATGCTCTTGTATCACAAAGAGATCTTTCATTGCTGTCCCTGAAACTGAAGCTAGACCGTGACTCTCAGGATCTAGCATTCATTCCCTGAGGTTAATTCCCATTCCTTGAGTCTCCTAGATGGGGAAATTCATGCCTGTAGGGCTCAACATAATGGATTTATCTTTTTCTCCTGCTACTAATTTCTTCACTGCAAAAACAGAATATCAGAGCAGAGTTGTTTTAGCAGTAACGGGAAAGGATACAGTTACCCAGCAAAATGTCTCCAGTGATTTATTAAAGTTCATTTAAGGCCGGGCTCGGTGGCTCAGCCTGTAATCCCGCGCCTTTGGGAGGCTGAGGTGAGTGGATTGCCTGAGCCCGTGGGTTCGAGACCCGCCTGGGCAAGCGAGACCTCATCTCTACAATAAATCAAAAAATTAGCCGGGCGTGGGAGCGCGCGCCTGTAGTTCTAGCTACTTGGAAGGCTGAGGGGGAAGGATCGCCGGAGCCCAGCAGGTCGAGGCTGCGGTGGCCGGGAGCGGCCACTGCACTCCAGTCTGGGTGACAGAGTGAGACTCCAACTCAAAAAAAAAAAAAAAGAAAAAAAAAGAAAGGTATAAAAAGTATTGATATGAAATCGGGTTTACCTAAGAGGACGAAACAACCACCTTGGAGTCATGTAATTCCTCTTCTGTCACTCTTTTCGTCACATCACAGCCACCACCATGACCTGCCACTATGTCCTAAAGATTCTGCCTCCGATGGAGACTACTGACTAGTAGACGTTCATTGAACACCTACTACACGCTCCATTTAGACATAGTTCTGTCAACTGGGGCAGAATAGGAAAGAAAACATTCCCCTTCTCATGGAGCTTAAAATATAAAGGAGAGGGAGGTAAGCAATTAACAAACACGGAAATAAATATATACTGTGTCAGTCGGGTGAGGGCTGTAAGGAAAAATAAAAGAATAAAGAGAGAGAGGTGATGGAGGGAGGGTGTGAGATACTGGGAGTAAGATGGCAGAGAGGTCGAGATGATATTTCATCTTAGTTAAGGAAAGTCTCTCTGGCAAAGGGATATATTGAACAGAGACCCAAAGAGCTGTGGGGAGGGTCGGGGCAGGTGACAAAGGTCAAGAGCACTCCAGGCAGAGGGAACCCAGAACAGGCCATCAGGTGAAAGCCTAAAGGGGACATTTGAACAAGGGGCCAGCGGCAGTCTGTGGAATGACTGGGGCAGGGGGATGGTGGTGGGAAGGGGTGTGGGGGAAAAGAGGGAGTGCCGCTCGAGAGACATAAGGGAAGACTTTGGATGTTACACAGGAAGCCACAGGTGGCCCCTCCCACTTCATACCCACTTCTTGTCTCACATAACATAGCAAAACAACATAACAACGCAACACAACACAACAGTAGGCCACTGCTTCATATCTTGCCTGCTAAGTCTCCTTCCCCTAAGGCATATTTGACTCTGCCATTCTTTATTTGTTTGTTTATTTATTTATTTATTTATTTGAGTTGGAGTCTCACTGTGTCACCCGGGCTAGAGTGCAGAAGGATGATCACATCTCACCGCAGCCTCAATCTCCTGAGCTCAGGTGATCCTTCCACCTCAGCCTCTGGAGTAGCTGGGACTGCAGTCACTTGCCACCATGCCCATCTAACTTTTTACATTTCTTTTTTATAGGTAAGTGTTCTCGCTACGTTGCCCAGGCTGGTCTCAAACTCCTGGGCTCAAGCAATCCTTCCGTCTCGTCCTCCCAGAGTGCTGGGATTATTGGCACAAGCCACCACACCTAGAGCTGATCATGACTTTCCTAATAGAAGACAGAGTTTAGGTTTTGAATAAGAGACTGCGCAGTACCCTATGATGAGCAACTGTGGGGGGGTTTTACCTCCTGACATGGGTTGAATTGTGTCCCTTAAAGATGAGGTAAAATCCTAAACCCACGTACTTCATAATGTGATCTCACTTGGAAACAGGGTTGTTGCAGATGTAATTATTTCGGATGAAGTCATACAGGAGTAGGGTGGGTATAACTGACTTTTTATAACAGAAGAGACCCAGTGACAGACACCAGGAAGAAGATGGCAGAGAGGCAGAGGTTAGAGTGACGCACGCAGAAGCCAAAACCACAGAAGTCTGCTAGCAAACACCAAAAGCTAGAAGAGGCAAGGAAGGGTTCTTCCCTACAGGTTTCAGAGGGAGTATGGGCCTGCTAAAACCTTGATTTCAGACTTTTAACCTCCAGAACTAAGGGACAATACACTTTTGTTGTGTTAAGATATCTAGTTTTTGGTACTATGTTACAGCAGCCCTAAGAAAATAATACACCTCCCTTTAGTTCAAAGAAAGAAACTCAGAACCCAGAGATGGCAATGCCTATGGCCTTCTGTAGGGGACACAGGCAGCAGACAGAGACCTGTCCAACTGAGAGCTGGAAAAACACCCTCAATGCTCTGATTACCTGCAACTGGTTGGACTGAATTGGAAGACTAAGGATGATTGAAGCCACTGATGTGTGGGTCAGCTTTCAGGGGCACAAGAGTAGACAAGAGAAGGAACAGAATCTGGAAGGGCAAATAGAACTATCCCTGCACAAAGTCTATAAACGATTTCAGTTTACCTTTTCTGCCTCACCTCTTGTGCTTTCTTCCCAAGCCACATACAGATAATCAGGACCACTAGCCATTAGCTGCCATCATGTGCTTGCCTATATATTTTTTTTAAAATTTATTTTTATTTATTTTTTATTATAAAGATGTGGGGTCCAATTCAAAACACATCGTCTTTCCCCCTTTCTCGATTTGTACAAATCTCACTCATCTTCCACGCCCTCCATGAAGCTTGCCATGATCCACCTAGGCAGAAATCACCCAGCATTGCAACTCCCAGAGTCCTGAGTGTATAGTTCCATGGTCACATTTGACAAAATTAGTCTGGAACTATAGAGATCTGACTTCTCTATTTAATTGCAATTTCAGGGTTTGGATTGAGTTATATTCCCCATTGATAAGCGCTATGTGTACCAGAACAACGTAGATGAAGCAGGAATCACTATATATTGGTTAAATTGAAAATGATCATTTTAGTATTGAAATGAAACTTAGAGTCTGCCAGTTCGATCTGCCCAATTTCCAGAAGTAATAACTGGGGCCCAGAAAAGTGCAGGCAAATGGACAATGAATAAAAAAGCAAGGTACAGATACTGACTTGTCCAGTCTGGTATCTTTTCCACACAATTATAGAACAAGCATCACTCCCATAAAGCTCATCCTAGAAGCTCTGAAGTCTTATAAAGGTAAGAAAAAATAAAATGTAAATTAACTAGGAATAGGTGAATAAAAAGCTCTTCGAGATACTTGTATGTTGAGACATTTTTAGAAAGTATGTGAGAAAATATTTTGAGCTTTATTGATCCCACAGTGTTTGGGAAACAGCTTGTGGTATTTAACATCCCCCAGAGGCAGCTGGGTTCTCCCATTCCAACTTGGTAGCAATGTGTTAAGAGATAAATAGATAAAATTATTTGCCATAATTTTAAAATAAATACAACTTAATGGCTGAAGCTGTCAGTTTAGAATCTTTCAGAATCATTTAATCTTCTAGCTAGATTTTTGTCAAGCAAAATGTCAAAACCAGTTTCAGGGAGCCCATAAATAAAAATGCCCAGTTTCCTATCCGTAGTACCTGAGACTATAAACTTTCTTGTGTGACAATAACAGGTAATGCATTTTTTCTCTTATTATCTTTCCATATTAAGTGTATCTTATTCTTACATTAGAGGATGTATACCTTCTCAAGGACATCTTTCTCCAGGGGAAAACAGGGCAAATAAAAACCTATAAAAAGTGAATGGGCTTGGATTTTTGCAGTGATGTCGTTTAAGTTCCCAAGACCACCCTGAGGTTCAAAAATTCTACAGAAGGACTCAAAGAACTCTGCAAAGCTGTTTACTCACAATTACAACTTATTACAGGGAAAGACGCAGATTAAACCAACAAGAAAATGCACGTACGATAGGGTTCGGGAGAGACCAGGCACAGTTACTGGTGGTTCTCTCAGTGGCAATGTGTGGACAATGCTTATTTCTCCCAGCAATGATGTGTGGCAGCATGCATGGAGTACTGGCAACCAGGAAGCTCACCTGAGCCTTTGTGTCCAGGGCTTTCATCAGGAGTCAGTAATGTACACATGGCTGACCACCTGCACAGCTGACCTTAGTTTCTAGCACCTCCAGAGGTCAAGCTGATATTGCATGAGTTAAGGGCCCCACCCAAAATCACATTGTTAAAACAGACTATGTAGCATGGCTCAAGGACCTGCGTAAACATGACCTCATCTGGCAGGCCATTCCAAGGGCTTAGAGGTTACTCCCCAGGAAGTGGGGGCAGGGGCCAAATCTTTCTTTAGTCAAGGCTAATCCTTTACTACTCAAGTGTGTCTTGCAAATTTAAAATGTAAATGTCTAGCGATTAGGGTCTCTATCCTTGTCTCTACCCTACACCTGAGGTTTCTAACCCAAGTTTCCAGACTTTCTTGATTTATAGTGTCCTTGTGTCTCAGTTACTTTTCATGGTGCCCTTTAGGCCAAAATAAATTCCTAATAGCAATTAGGTTCAAACAACTTAACAGTAGTAATTTGCATGGTGCCCATAGGTGATACTGTGATTCCCTCAAGAATTTTAAATGTCCCACGGAGTACCTATGCATTTGCTGCAGTGACTCAGGGCGCTTTGGGACAAAATTTGGAGATATTAGTTTCACAAATGCTTAAGTTACTATGTAATAGGATCCTTTTGTTTCTTTTCTTTCAAAATGCTTTATTGGAATGTATATATGTGCAGAATACCAGGAATGGGGCTTCCATATATAGGTAAGCTCTGCTCTGGACAGCCTGAAGTGTTTTGTAGATGTTATAAAGCTAATAATAAAGGACATTTGGGGAAAAGAATTATTTTCTTCATTGAACAAAGTAGTAAACTAAATTTTTCAGAGCTTGGTGGGATCGAACAGACATTCAGAAAATGTTTGTTGAGCTGAATCGTAACAGAAAAGGACTCGCTTACCTCAATCTGTCATGAATGTGCATGTAATCACAGGCTTTAACACGAAGCTTATTTCTCTATTCATTGGGATAAAACTTACAGTCTTAAAAAAAAAAAAAAAAAAAACCTGCTGGGCTCGGTGGCTCAGCCTGTAATCCCGCGCTTTGGGAGGCTAAGGTGAGTGGATTGCCTGAGCCCGTGGGTTCGAGACCCGCCTGGGCAACTTGGCGAGACCTCATCTCTACAATAAATCAAAAATTAGCTGGGCGTGGTAGCACGCGCCTGTAGTTCCAGCTACTTGGAAGGCTGAGCGGAAGGATCACCGGAGCCCAGCAGGTTGAGACTGCGGTGG
>CAUYQG010082854.1:0-22635 GCA_963574415.1 Tarsius wallacei
CACTTCCAGACTTTCAACTTTACTATAAGGCTACAATAATCAAAACACACTGGTATTGGTATAAGAATAGGCATATGGACCAATGGAACAGGATAGAGATTCTGGAAGCAAAAACCTCAATTTCTCAACCAACTTATCTTCAACAAAGCCTCCATTAACAACTACTGGGAAGAGGAGAACCTATTCAGTAAATGGTGCTGGAAAAACTGACAGACCACATGCAAAAGATTGAAACAGGACGCATATCTATCACCATGCACAAAAATCAACTCCAAATGGATCAAAGACCTAAAAGGCTGAGAGTATAGTTCAAGCAGTAGATACAGCAGATTCAGTCTCACTGCTTGCATTAGGCTCAGAACCAGCTCCTGTTACTCTGGAATCTAATCATCCACTCCTAACCTATCAGTTATTGCTGGCCAAGTCTTTATAAAGCAAGGGTCACCTCTCCTCTCTGTAACTCTCAATGGCTTACCATAGTGCAAATAAAATCCAAATTCTTTAGAGTGGAATGTGAGGCTCTCTAATATTTTACTCTAAACTATTTTTAAAACAATCATCCCTGAAATTCTGTTATACTGAACTGCTCTCCACTCCCTGACCTTGCCTTGAATTTTCTCTTTTCCTTTGTTCACATGGTTACTTTTAGTATGGCATTATTTGCAACCTACACATTTTATGAGGCCAAAGGCCGTTTCTCTTTCATTTGTTCTTTCACCATTCATTCATGTAGTAAAATACTGTTTAAGCAGCTCCTATATACAAAGCACAATGTTAGGCACTTTCTCCTTAGATCTTTCTTACATTCCCAAGCCCTCCAACCTTGGAAGCAATCTTTCATCTCTCTGAATTCTACTAGTACTTTGTAGCTCATTAAGGACACTTACTACTTTTAGATTCAGAAACCTGCTTCATATATCACTATAGACCCACAGTACCCAGCATATGATAGTTGCTCAATAAACTTTATGAATAGATAAATCAGTGGTTGAGTAACAGAGGAATACATAAGTACAAAGCACTTTGTAAAATATGAATCATATATAAAATACATAAATATATTTATATTTATTCATATAATTGTATGTAATATATAAATACAAAGCATTTTATTGAAATAGATAAAATATCTAATTTTTCAGTTTTATACTGAAAATTACATAAGTAATCTAATTTTAAAAGGAAATACCTACTTTGTAGTAGTTTAAAATGGGAAAACTCCTGCAAGATCCTAAAGAATAAAACTACACACATTTTTTTCAGCTTAAGAATACTTTATCTACCATCATAACAAACTGCACATATAGAAATAAGTACATTGCAGATTCCCCATTTCTGTTCCATATTTTTAGAAGGAGGAATAGAGATGGGGGGGGGCTCAGGGGGTTGGTAGGAGTTAAAGTTCCATTTTTCAAATCTTTCAAAGTTTAATCCACCCGAAGTAGATAAGATTAGAGGCACTAGAAGCTCTTGACTCCAATAATATCGGTCATATCTACTGTCAGTTCAGTACAGAGAGATCTGTTACGACTTCTAGACCAGTGGAATCATGGCAAACCAGTTCTCTGCGCACGACTCAGCTGAGTGAAAATCATTTCGCAGCTGCATGGTAAACCTCCTGGCATCTCTCCTGCTTGGTGGTCCTACTGCCTGAGATCAGTCACTGTAGAGGTGCCCACCACTATTGCTCTTTGGGAAGGGACAAATGGTAATGCTACAAAGAGGGTGAGGTGCCAAGGAAAGGCCATCTGCCCAGTGTTGGTTTTGTCATCTATCACGCTCTGAAATTAACCCCTGCCTTGGAGAAGAGAAAGTCAAGGTTTGCAGAAAAGGATCCCCCATGTGTGTCTACGTTGGTCCTTCCTATCTTAATATTGTCTCTGACTCAACTTACAGTTATTTGGAAAGCAAGGCTAGTGAGGCATTTGTCCTTCAGCAAGGCAGAGATACTGCTCTTGTGAGGGTAATTTTAAATTTGAAATATTCTTATAATGCACCTTACTTCTAGAAAACAATGTAGAATTTGATTTGAATTTTCCAAATAAGGCTTGCTCAGAAAGCCATCTATTCAGTCATCAAATCAACAACGCTAATTGCAATTTACAATGTGCAATGTAGCATGTGCTAATAGTCTTATTATAGCACTTTCAGTATAGCAGATTAAAAATTATTTCTGTCTTGGTGACTATGTCTCAGTTTCATAAATACTTTAAAAATGATTTTATGGCCAATTCTCACTTTTCTCTTCTGTGCTATTATTATCCTTTACCTCACACAGTTCTTTCTAGGATTGAATGATATGAAGTAAGTAAAGAACTTAACAGAGCACCTAACAGCACTGGCACAGGTTGACAATTAGGAAATCATAGTTGGTAAACAGCAACATCAACAGCAGCAGAAGCAGCAGAAAGAGTAGTAGTAACATTTGTAGTAATAGCTTCTAACCAGACTACCCCTCCACAATTAATAATCTTGAAATTCATATCCTAAAATTCTAAAAAAAAAAAAAAAGGCATTCAATTGTATCTACAAAAATATAGATACACCTATGAAGATAAAAATATAGATATATCAGCAATCCTTTGAAAGAAAACACTTATCTGGGACTAGCCATTATCATCAGTAGCACTTACATTTTGGATCTCAGAACAGAAACAGGCTGGCTTGCCTTGGAGCAATTTTTCTACCATTAACTCAATGCTAGAATCATCATGTCATTTTTCAAATGAGAAGATAAACACTGAGTCATCATTTTATAATATATTATATATTATCACCACTTGATTTTGCATTTTCAATTTGCATTTTGAAAGGACTTAGTTTTTTTCATGGTTGTGGCTTCAGTTGTGGAACTGACACATTACAGTCAATCAACATATATTTGTTAAATAAATGCTTAAATTTTTATAAAAGTGAATACATGCCGGGCTCCGTGGCTCAGTCTGTAATCCCAGCATTTTGGGAGGCCAAGACGAGTGGATTGCCTGAGCCTATGGGTTCAAGACCCGCCTGGGCAACTTGGCAAGACCTCATCTCTACAATAAATCAAAAATTAGCTGGGCGTGGTAGCACGCGCCTATAGTTCGGCTGCTTGGAAGGCTGAGACAGAAGGATCGCCGGAGCCCAGCAGATCGAGGCTGCGGTGGCCGGGAACATGCCACTGCACTCCAGTCTGAGAGAGTGAGACTCCAACTCAAAAAAAAAAAAAAAAAAGAATACATTTTCTCTCCTCACATATATATATATCATTACAGATATGTATACATGCATACATATATTTCTCCTCTCTTCATATGTACATTTATGTATATATACATTTTTCTCCTCATTTTAGATGTATATATTTAATTATATGTGTGTGTATAGTTTTACAATGCAGAAATTTGTATAAATAATTTTCTTAAACACTTTGAGGCTGACAGAGAATATCAAAAATAAAAGAAAATTTGATATGAGTATACTTGGTTGAACATCCATACATACACAAGGGAAAAGTAAGACAGCAATAGATTCGACAGCACTTTGCATGTAATTCTATGAGTACACATTATTGCCTGATAATGTTTTATACTTAACTAGTCTTCTGTCTTGAACTGTAAGTTCCTTGAGGATTCTTATTCATCTTTATTCTATTATAGAAGAGAAATTCAATAAAATATTATTTGGATAAATGGATAGAGAGCTGATTGGTAAGTTAATAAGTAGCACCACTGAACAAAAATTATCACTATATGTACAGTATACAAGATTTGTCCAATGATCTGTTCCCAGATTCATCTTTACAAAGCTTAAATACACATTTCAAATGAATTACCTTGATACCAAGTCGCTTAATTTTATGCTAGAACAAAGTCCAACACTATTAAAAGGAATATGTCAAAATCCAGCACCCCAAACCATAACATTATCAATATCTAACATGCAATAAAAAGCTACCAGGCATGCATAAAGCAAGAAAATCTAGGAGAAAAAAATCAGTGAATAAAAGCAGATAGCAAAAATGAGAAAGAACAGAATTAGCAGGCAAGGATGTTAAAATAGCAGTTGTTTAAACATTTTCCATTTGCTCAAGTACATAGAAGGGAATATAAACTTAAAAATAAATGGAGGACACAAAAATGTAAATTTTAGGAGATAAAAATAAAATATCTGCAAAAAAACAACACTAGATAAGATTAATAGCAGATTAGACTAGATACTGTGGAAGAAAAGATCAAGCAACTTGAAGAACAGCAATAGAAACAATCCAAAAGGAAAAAAAAAAAAGACAAAGACTTAAAAGAAATAAAAAAGTTGTAATGATCAATGGGATAATATAAAGCAATCTAAGCAATACACGTAACTAGACTCCTAGAAGGAGAAAGAAAGGGAGACAAAAGATTTCAAAGACTAATGGCCCTAATTTTCCCAAATTTAATCAAAATTATAAACTCAAAGATCCTCTCTTTTTATATTATGCTCTCATAGAGATTGCATTTTGGATATACTAAAAATCAGCAGCATAATTTAATAATAATTGCAAATATCTACCTTATGTCAGGCCCTGTTCTAAATGCTTCACAGACAGTAACTAATATAATCCTAACACCCAAGAAGATAAGATTCCTATTTTATAAATAAAGGCACTGACTCCCAGAAAGATTAGGTGTTCGCTTGCCAACGTAGTCCAGCTCTTGAGTGGACCCAGGACTCATGTGGTCTAACTTCAGTGTCCATGCACTTAACCACTATGCTATACAACATCTGTACCATCTGTGCAATGGACAGATATTAACATTTTAAGACTCATACTTGAGGCAGATGTGCCCATTTTTACTAAACAATACCAATCTTTTAATTTTTTGAGTTGAGGTCTCACTCTGTTGTCCAAGCTGTAGTGCAATGGTACATCATGGCTCAACACAGTCTTGACCTGCTGGGCTCAGGTGATCCTCCTGCCTCAGCCTCCAGAATAGCTGGGACTACAGATGCATGCCAACATGCCTGGCTAATTTTTTTTTTTTTTTTTTTTTTTTGTAGAGACGAGGTCTCCCTATGTTGCCCAGGCTGGTCAAAAATTCCTGGGATCAAGAAATCCTCCTGCCTTGGCTTTCCAAAGTGCTGGAATTATAGACATGAGCCATCCTGCCCAAGCAGAACACTGCTAAATCTTAAAACAGTTCAATTCAGTTGTGGTTTTTATAAAGATATTAATTTATCACCTATCATTCAGGATCCAGAATAATATCGATATATAGAATAATGTCAATAATTGTGTGCAAATGCATGAAAAAACTGGCAAAAAGACGAAGAACATGTTAGCATTCAAATCATGTGACCTGTCATTTAGCCATGAACTAAATCAGCAGGAACACTGTGTTTATCTGAAGGAATGTACACTTGTGATTTTCCAAAGCCATATTTAAAAAGAAAACAAGGAACATCCAAATACCAGAGTTGTCAGCAACTTGACTCTTTCTAGTTGGAATGAGAGGGTTCTTGCTGACACTTGTCCTTTGTCACATATGTGCTTCCCCTGCAAACTGTCAGTGCCTTGTCAGAATTGATCAGGAAGTCTAAGGTCAATCCTCAGTGATGGACAGGTCTGGACACAACAGCATTCCATTTCTAGTTCTGTGTCACAAACCGTATGAAAACTGATGTCCCCATCATTCGACTCTCAGGATGAATGGCTGGACACAAAGATGATAAGATTTTTTTAAAGTTAAAAAAAAATCAACAGGATAAACTCAACATTTAATCATATTTTAAACAAATATTTACTCCAATGTTGCAGAGAGATGTCTTGTTAAAAGATGTAGATTCCATTCTCCCTATGTTTGAATAAAGCTGCCTATGCGCCTTATTTGGAAATTTAAACCATCAAACACTCAAACCAACCATACCCAGGAATATGGAAAAAGGGCATTTTAGTAAATGACCTCAAACCCTCATGACTTCCAAGGCCTCCAATCAATGAAATACAGGCTAGAAATCTGGAAGTATCTTTGTTGCTTTCCAAGATGTCTACCTTGAAATTTGGTAGATACTAAGATGTGTATTACACTTCAAAGAAGATTTTTTTTTAAGTGGGTACTGTCCTTTCTAGAAGAGAAAATGCTAGAAAAGTTTTTGATGATTTTTAAAGAAATGTCTGACATCATTGACATTTATTAAGAGAGTGTAAAGTAACTGTAATCTTTTAGGGGAAGAGATAGAGAATTATTAACTGTGAACATAGATCTAAACTAAGTACTGTATTGTTAAAAGGAAAAATGGGACATAAAAGGACTCCCACTGGACAGTTTTATAAATTAGCATACAACACTTCTGCTATCCTCTGTTCACTTGGCTTCCTAACTCACCTTCATTCATTTCCCCACTGTCTTGACTTCTCTTATTGTTATCCTTACAAGTCACACTTTACTTCCCTCATAAATTTTACTATAAAACATAGAGAAGAGGGAAAAAAAATGTCCCTTTCTGCTACAATTCCAAGATTCTGCCTCTATTTTTCCATTTTCTATTTGTCCAGGCTGCTAAAAAAATCTTCATAACACTACTTTGATTTTAGCAAATCACTGGCAATAATGGAGAGAAAACAGGGAAATGTGAGAAGAGAACCCACTGCTTGACTCCCACTGCTTCTTTCTACACCCAAAAGGGGGCTAGGAAAGGAGAAAGAAAACCTCTGTGGTATAATAACAAGAACATAAATTTAAGCATCCGAAGCTTCTAGCTCTTAACATAGGCACATGCCTGTGATCACAGTGGCAGGGGAAACCTCTTAATTCCCTGTGATTTGTTCCCCAGCTGAAGAATAAGAAAACATACTCTGTGAGTTCAGCTTCCTGGAAATATCCAATAATTTGTTCCTATCAATCCATTTTTCTATTATTTTAACTATACAGGGAATAGGAATAAAACATTATCAAAGTGATTCCATGTTGTAGCTGCTACTTTCCCAGTCATTCTGGCTGAACATTTCGGAATGTTGTGAATATTGCCCAAGTGTTTATTGACTTGTTAGCTCTTTACCATTGAGTGCCATTAGGATGTAACTGTTTCACAAACCAAAACTGTAAATCCTAAATCATAGGGTGGCCGTGAGTGTGTATACCACTGCACTCCAGCCTGGGTGACAGAGTGAGACTCCAATTCAAAAAAAAAAAAGGTAGAACTCGGACTATTTATGTAATATATATTGGTATATCTAGTATATGGCATTTTAAGGGCCTAAATGAAGAATAAATCACTGATTTCAGGAAGTTGCAATTATGTGTTATCCTATAGGTACATATGACTTCGTGTACGTAACACAGTTCTTCCGTGCTATGGTAGTATCAGAGAGTGCTTTTCACCACAGAAAATCCAAGATGAGAGAGTTTTTAACTACTTCTGTTTATCATTAGCCCAAGTGTAAATGGATATTAATCTCAGGGTCCCTCAGTTGTACCTCCTCAGGTTTAAGTGGCCAGGGCCTCTACCTTAAGTCCTTCTTTGCTTCCACTTCTCTCCACTGGTAAGATGTCCAGCAGCCAGGTAGACATGCTGCCTCAGCGCCCCTACCTTTGTGCTCATGATGCAGGCATTCAGAAATTGGAGTCCTATCTTAGTAGTGGGGAGCCCACTTCTAGGCAATTGTTTGGAGTAGAAGTTGGATGGAGTTTTCTGTGGGCAGAGTGGTCCATTCCAGGCATGCAAGGTCCCCGTAGAATGACACATGCAAGATGTGGACTAAGAACAACATTTTTATCTGTGCCCCACAATTAACAGGGGGTAGATTTTCCTCAGGGTAACTGGAGAGATGAACATGAGGTAGATTCCCTTAAGAGTCTAACTGATATTCCAGTGGCAAGGCAAATATGGGCTGGATTACCCCTTCAAGGTCATCAGGGTTCTATTTATTCTGCTACAATTATGATTTAAATTGTCATGAGATGCAGCGGTTTCTAAAATGCTAAATTAGCACATAGTTTTGAGGTCACTGGAGCAGAATTTTAAGGAATTTCAGCCCATACCGAATGGTTTTGATAGACTTTGGGACAACTGTGGGTACACAAATGATCCTATTCAACACCCAAATAATTAGATTAAATGGCATCTAGACAAATAGAAATTTGGAGAGAGCACATAAATGTCATTTGAATGAGCAACTGACATATATGACAATTGAGGTGATTCTGTAACTAAAACTGTAACATCTCTTCCTCCACTCCACACACTCAAATATTGACCACTTAAAATACATTAAATTGCTGTTTCTGAAATTTACATCATTAAGATCCTCATAATGCAAAGCTCAAAAACCTTCTTAAACCACACTTTCATACCAACAGTGAGTGCAGTGGATTCATATATTATTAAGTTAATTGTCTGTCAAGATATTAACAGTGTTAATTTCTGAAAAGAAGTCTAAAATTTTTAAAGCCAAACTGAGTTTATCAGCTAGGACAGATTGCTGCTTGTCTAAGTGACTTAGTTTGTGTGACAGAGCTACATGCTGCCTTTGGGTTCACAAGTCCTTCAAAACCAAATATCCATGCTAATGGAAACCTTTTCAGCATAAAGCACGCAACAATCAGAGTTAAAGTTTTATTTATTGGCTTTGACTATCTACTTCTGTTATCAACCATAAGGGCCCATACACTTCATCAACCCCTAACAATAGCCGCAAGCTTGGACAATCTGTCTTGCGTCTTCATTGGGTAAGACTTCAATGGAACAGCCTCGATTAAAGAGCAGCCCACGCATAAAATGAAAACTCATTAAAATAAACTTTCTCAAAGGGGGAAACTTCAGTTCAAATTGAACTGAACTGTTTTTATTTCAAAGATGAAAGGCACATTACCCAGCCATACATTCATGTGCTCTTGGCCTAAGTGCTTTCTATTTGACGACTTTAACTTTGGGTCCCTTCCCATGTCTTTTTTGGACGTTTTAGAAACATTATAGGAATTCAGCCCTCATTGAGCCTGACTGGAACATAGTATCTGTGAACCTCTTAATAATACTTCAGACCTTTATGGTTTAATTTGCAGTGGTGTCCCTTTTGTCTGCCTTACTGGCCTTTAATCTAAGGCACAATGCATCTTTTTAACATTTATTTGCAGGAAAACACTGAATAGCTAAGGATTTTTTAATGTGCCCATTAGAAATAGTGATTTTTAAAAACACACAGGTATGGTCATTTACATAACAGAATGCAAAGCTGAATGAATAAAAAGATGATGTCAAAGATAGTTGTTGCCAATTGTTTACATGAGTACTGATTTATAGCTCTGAGCCTGAAAACTTCAACTTGAACTGATGAGGGCAATATCAGTGAATGGAACAACACAATAAAACTTAAAAAGTCAAGAGACTGGGAAAATCTCTGTTACGTGAATATATCAGCCAACCTATAAAGCAGTAATATAACTGATATTAGCTGAAGCAAATAATAATATTCCCAGCTTTAATTTTATATGAATGAGCATTAAGTGAAATGAACCACAATCATGGTTACTTAGATACACAGAATATTCAGGGAAAATGTTAATACTTAAAGCAATGCAAAAACATCCACTAATGGTTGTACACATACACCATTAAAAAAATTAAGGTGTTTAAGATTGGCTATATGTCATTATATAACTATAATTCATATATCTTTGTTGAGGCATAATGTATGTTAAGTGCATATTTTGAAAGATATATTAGTTCAAGAAATATAAATATTTTGTGCCAAAAATACTCCTTTAAATTAGGTAATTGCAAGACTGTATGTAGACACATTTTAAATTTCATCAAAATTATAATCTGTCGTGGAATTTGAAAAAAATAAATTTAATAAAAATTAATAAATTAATAGCTAACATAAATAGTCTCTATGTAATAAAATGCTGCATAGTTTTTCGCAGTTTGCCAGAAGCTTCTTAAGTATATTTTGAATTTAATAGATTTGGAAATCACTAACAAAAGTTATTTTTCTTTATGCAGTCTATCAAAAATTGAATATATAAATAACTTTTTAATCAAAGAACTATTCATTTAAAAACAGAAGATCAAAATCTAAAATGTAACAAAGGCAAATATAATCACAAAAGACAAGCTATTGAAAACAACTGATTTTTACCTAGTTTTTTACCTTAATATCAATCTCAACTTTCTTGCTTGTTTTTTGTTGCTTTGCTTTTGTTTTTAAGATGAATGTAATAAAACGTTGACATTAATGTTAACAAAAAGTAAACAGAAACAAACCCATATTCATTGGAATTACAGACAATTCTGTCATTTACCACGTTACACAATTAGCTCAAGTACAAGATAAAACATCTGTTAGAAAGTACTGTTAGAATTATTGGCTTTGCTCAGCCAGGATCACATAGATACTGTTGTGTTTTGTTTTTTCACTTCTTGTTTTCCTGCTATCTTAATTTTTACATTTTATTTGATATTATTTTGATCTTACCCAAATCTATTTATTGTTTAGGGATCTAAACATATCAATACAAAAGAAACAAATTAAGCAACAATCTCTCAGGGAAAACTAAAATTGGCCTATCTCACTTTAAGCAAAACCAATGTGTAAATATAGGTAAAGAATGGCTAAAAGATTAATATTTGTAATGCATAGTATTGGCAATAGGACTCTTGTAGTAGCAAGCTCTCCTACTGGAATTTATGGGTTTGATTAATTTATGTTTTATTTATTTTTTTGAGTCAGAATCTCACTGTGTCACCCAGGCTGAAGTGCAGTAGCACACTCACAGCCACTACAGCCTGGACTTGCTGGGCTAGGTAATCCTTCCGCCTCAGCCTTCCAAGTAGCTGGAACTGTGGGCACACACTGCCACATCTGGCTAATTTTTAAATTTATTATAGAGATGGGATCTCACCAAGCTACCCAGGCTGGTCTGGAATCCTTTTGTTTCTGCCTTCTAAAGTGCTGGGATTACAGGCATGGGTCACCACACTTGGCCAAATTTACAGTTTTAAAAATGTATATGACTTAAAACTGTCCTGGACTATATCTAATATACAAAGTAATACTTTATATAGAGATACATATAAATATACATACATTTACATATACAGATTCTATATATGTAAAAACATTTTATATATGTTTGCATTTGCTGTGAATAACACTTTTTATCATTATGATATATTCATTAAGATATATATCCTAGTTCTCATAATAAGGATATACATATATATATACAGCATTTCTACGGCAAAAGTTTCATTTATTGTATTATTCAAATAAGTCCACAGAATCTAAATTACTCTGCCCTGAATTTGTTTCATAAAAACTTGATTATTGTTAATCAAGGCTAATTTGCCTAAAAGTTAACTTACAAATCTCACATTAACCGTAAACCATGCATAATTTTTTAAAAAAATAACAATGGAGCATACAATGTTTTTCTTGGTATCAGAAAGTTCAGTCATGGAATTTCAGAAACTATGATTAATTTCTTGTTCAATGAAGTTGGCCAAAGTTGCCATCTAGCTTCCCATAGCTTAAGGTAACCATGCTGTAGGTGGCTTCCTGAATGAGAAGTTCCTTTTTCATCTTAAGCAGCATACTAGTCTTACAATGAAAACTGCATGTTAGAACCTATGGCCTCTCTAAGTTTCACTTGCAAACTGAAAATGGAGCAGCCCAAATTTGTTCAGTATGTGCTTCCCAGACCTTCTGCTGCTCATCAGACAAGTTCCCAAAAACATACTCAGTGTCAAAAATATGGGGATGACTATTAACCACAAAAATTATTTTAAATTAAAACAAATTTGATTTCAATGTAAACAAATCATATAAATATGGAAAATTTTTAACAAAATATTAGATTGTAAATACCTTTTTAAAATTCAGAAGTAAAGACATTAATTACTTTAAAAATCTAACAATTATGCTTTTGCTTTTGAATTAAAATTATTGCCACTGTACTCCAGTCTGGATGACAGAGTAAGACCCTGACTGGAAAAAGAAAAAATTATTGTGTGTCATAAAATAAGATAACATAGTAACTTTTCCCTCACATGTACACACACACATGTAAACGTAATTTTGTTGTGCGGGATATTTGTAATTTTCACTTTTATGATTTCATCTCCTAATGCTTTCCTAGGGAAACTGGGACCCTGTAGTAGCAAATTTATAAACAGCAAACAGACGACTTAAACGGTGTACAGGGCGGGTTTTTTGGCGGGGGTGGGGGGAGAGGGAGATTATTTTTTATTTTTTGCCTTCTTTTTCTTTTTGCCTTAATCCTCTCATTTGGTTTAGAAACATAAGGCCCTGTTCACTTCATTTAAGCCTCACAATGACTGGAAGCCTGATCAATCTGTCTTGTGTCTTCTTAGGGTGAAACTGCAATTGAGCGGAAGCAACAGATGAACAAAGCCCACATTCAAATCTGTAGCTCATTAAAATAACGTTAAAATAGAGTAAAATCTCAATTGTAAGTGAGTTGTAGCTGGCTTTTTTTTTCCTGCTGACTACATTCGATTAATAAACTATACAATCATTAGCCCTGAATCAATAGCCTTTAAAGTAAATTTAAATAAGTGTCTACTTCTTTTTAAAAATTTGAACATTTTGAAAACCATTTTGGGACTAGGTTTTAAACAGAGCATTCTGTGAGATAACTTTGAAGCACACTCCAATGGCACATCCCATCAAGACATGATTCACAGAGATTCTATGTACTTTATGCTACTTCCTACAGTACATGGAGGAACCATATACTGGAGAGAATCTGTATCAGTCAACATAACATTTCCAGCTCTAAATTCCTATTACTCTATATTGACACATCACAGAGAGTGTCTATACGTAAGTGTCCAAACGTATTTGCTATGCAACAATTTGCTGTCCAAATGCCCAATAAGTACAATTTTTAGAACTTTTGTAAATTTTATGTAACTCAGAAGCTCAATAGGGAAATTCATAAGTAAACATATTATCTCCAACAATTTGTTTTCAACCTGGACCTGCAAATGTCAGTCTGTACCTAGTCCAGGATGGAAACCCTTATTAACACTTTTGGCTAAGAGAGTCACGATGTGTAAAAGTCAGATTTTAGCTGGAAACATTTGTCCATTCTTATTTCTGATGGGTTTTTGATAAAAGGCATAATAACTGCTAGAAACTGCTTAGGCAATCTGGACATATCTGTTAAAATAAAAAATACACACACTCCTCAACCTCAAAGCTCACCTCAAAGAAATCAATCTTATAGAAATTAAAGCACCAACATGAAATCATAAGTAAGCGAGATATTTAGGGCAGAATTGTTTCTTGGGAAAAAAAACAAAATAAAAAAGAAAACAAAGAAAAACTGTGGACTATTTATACTACGGAATATTTTAAAAGTTTTAGAAGAGTGTGTTAGAGCTATACCAGTCGACTAAGAAATCTTTTCATGATGTACCATTAAATAAAAAGTAAGATGCAGAAAACACATGTTAAAAACACTAACAGTGGCAAAATCTTACACACACACACACACACACACACACACACGTATACATGCAGGTCTATTCTGATTACATGTTCATGAGAAAGGTTTGAAAGGTTATGTAGCAAGTTGCCGATATGAACAGGGGAAAAAAAGAGGTTGTGGGGAGGCAGAAGGTGTGGGTGGAGGGTTGACTGATAACCAAAATAATTGTTATATTTTTAGAAGTCCTCAATGAAAACAGCATTTGATTCTGATACCGCTGACTCTTACAATGAGCATGTAATGGTTATACAATCAGATTAAAACAGTAAAGATACTTTCATAAATAAAGAAGAAGAAGAAATGGCTGAGAAATAAGTCTAGTTGGAAGCTTTTCAGGTCAGGCAACTTTGCAGATCAATTCCGAGTTTCTTCATTTGCTTGTGTTAGGGCACAGAAAATGACACCCCAAAAGATGGCACTTTGGCATGCTGAGTACTTTGAATTAAAGGATGTTGGAAGGCCTCAGAAGCAACCTCAGAACCGAGATCTTTTTGACCTTCTCCTGTCCTCCTGTTTCTTACCCTTTGCTCTCCTCTGAAATGAGTCAGAGAAACCAGAATTCCTTTTCCCCAAGGTGAGTCATAGAAACTAGAACCTCTTTTTCCCAAGGCAAGCCATAAAATGTAGAAATATTACACTAACCTGCCCCTGTCTTTCTGTCTAGGAGCTGGCCATAAATAAATTCTCTGACCTACCTTGTCTGACAGTAGATCATAAGACCATCACTGCAGAGGGGGCCTGTTCCATAGCTAGGAAGAAGAAATGCTGCAACAGAGAAGCCAAGAAGAATCTGGACAGAACTTACTGGATCTCCCCCGCCCTAGTCTATTTCTATCATACACTTTTGTCCACTCACATTTCTACACAGCTGTCCATGCTTCATTGTACCTAAGCATAAAAATAGTTTTCCCTAAGTCTTTGGATCTTTATTCTGAAGACCCATGTCATGTCAAACTTTGATCAAATAAATACAAGTTCTGACACTTAAATTTGCGAACTTGCCACTGTATACTTACGTTAGCAGCACTGTATGAACAACTCAGTAAGGTTTCATAACCTTGGTATTTCTTTTTTTTTTTTTGAGTTGGAGTCCTACTCTGTTGCCCAGACTGGAGTGCAGTGGCCGCTCCCGGCCACCGCAGCCTCGACCTGCTGGGCTCCGGCGATCCTTCTGCCTCAGCCTTCCAAGTAGCTGGAACTACAGGCGCACGCTACCACACCCTGCTAATTTTTTGATTTATTGCAGAGATGAGGTCTTGCTTGCCCAGGCAGGTCTCGAACCCGCGGGCTCAGGCAATCCACTCACCTCAGCCTCCCAAAGGCGCGGGATTACAGGCTGAGCCACCGAGCCCGGCAACCTTGGTATTTCAATGTCTCACAACTGTGTTCGTATTGACGTGTGGTAGTGTCTTACTGAGTGGCATTCATTATTGTTGTTGAATGTTTTTGTGTGCTGTCGAGGGAATATCAGAGCTTGAATTAGAGCAATGAACAAACATTGAATTTCTTATTAAACTTGACAAAAGTGGAAGTGAAATCAGAGACATGTTAGTACAAGTTTATGGGGATAATGCCATGAAGAAAATGGCAGCATACAGATATGGATTAAGTGTTTTTCTGAGGGGAGAGGAAACATCACTGATGAAGAGAGGTCAAGATGGCCAGTAATGAGCAGAATTGACAAAAACTTTGCAAAAATTCATCTAATTGTGTGTCAGAATCATCAGCTGACTGTGAGAATCATAACAGATCCAATGAACACTGCTAGAGAAACAGGAAAATTTTAACTGAAAATCTTGGCATGAAAAAGGTGTGTGCAAAAATGGTCCCAAAGGAACTCTTACATCACAACAATGCACCAGCTCATACAGCACTGTCTGTGCTGGAGTTTTTAGCCAGTAAACAAATAACTGTATTGGAGTACCCTCCCTACTCACCTGATCTGGACCCAATGACTTTTTTCTTTTCCTGAAAATAAAGTTAATATTGAATGGAAGACATTTTGATGATATTCCGTACATCAAGAGTAATATCACAGCAACTCTGATGGTTATTCCAGAAAAAGTGTTCCAATATTGCTTTGGCGGGTGGACTAGGTACTGCTGATGGTGCATAGCTTCCCAAGGGGAGCACTTCACAGTGACTCTAATGATATTCAGCAATGAGATATGTACCCCTTTTCCTAGGAAGAGTTCACAAACTTAATTGTCAAACCTCATATGCTACACTTTTCTCTTGTTAATGTGCCTTACATCACAGAAGTGCCATCCATGACCCTTAATGTGGGAAGAAAAAGTATCATACCCTTTCCGTTCCTACCCTTTCTTTATAATTTCGAGAAACCCCTAAGATTCTCTAAGCTTTCCACCTCTGCGTCAAGTGTGGTAATGATAAAGTGGGCATTAAATGAAGTCATGTATTTAAAGCACCTAGAAGAAGGAATGATGACAGTAAGCTCTCAGTATATTGTAATTCTTAAATCCCTCTCCCTGACTCTTGCCCTAGGGTTTAGGGAGGCTGGTTTCTTTGCTGACAGCGGTAGCTGGATTCAGGAAGAAGCAGTTACTAAAAGGTTTTCAGATACACACAAAACTGCAAGGCCTGGGTCTGCCAGACCAGAGGAAAGAATGCAAAGAGAGTGGAGAGAGGAAGGGAGGTTATGAGGGAAAAGTGACACACATCTTAGATATCTTCTTGGTGATGAGAATGGAAAGTATGACTGACTGTGAATCCCTTAGTTCAACACAATGATAGAGAAGAAAGTCTTTGACTCAGGGACATCTAGGTTCTGATAATTTACCTGGTATTACTTCTCCTTCATCTTGTCTTGATTGTGCTCACTGGCCCACCAAAGGCCCACTTTTCCTTCAGCAGTGGAAGTCTGTGAGCCCTGCCTGCCACAGCTACCCACTTCCTGATGGTTGCAGGGTCAGAAATTTCTGAGTAATCACAAAGGAAGCAGACGGTATGTTTCATGGATATCTGGTCCTCCTGTGAGGATCTGACTGACATTTTTTAATTAAACAGGCCCACTGGAGTTTAATTAAGGTGTTGTCTTCTTGAGATGAAACTAAGGAAAATATAGATTCATTTTATGGAACAAGCATATAGGATAAGAAACCTTATTTCAGCTCTCTAATCTTAAAAAAAAAAATCCTTCATTGTTTCTTATTCCAAAATCTTTCTTCTTAGTATTAACAAAGTTGTTTCAGAAGTGATTTTAAAACACCCATAGGCCACCCTCTTAAAGATACAAGTATCTGAGAAATTACAGAGACTAAATATGTACCTTGGGGAATCAGAAAGTCCTTCATTTTAATTTAATTTAATAGAAATCAGCCTCGAAAATATGTGTTATCTAATAACCCAGTAATGATGCAAGTTTCAAAATAAAGTTAAATCCCACAGGGAAACTCATCAAGTAAAAAATAAAGTGCTTAACCAAAAAAACTTATTTCGGGAAGAGCATTGATTGGAAGCTGGCTTTGGCTTTAGCCCTTCTGTTTTCTGACTCTGCACCTTTGAGCAAGGTACCTAACTTCTCTGAACAACAGCTGTGTAATTTGTAAGGCTATACTTCACTGAGTTAAGGTGAAGATTGAATGGGATATAAATGGGAGAAGCTACATACAAATATAGGGAATCACCACTATTATTTGGGACATAAAGATTAAAAGTATTTTAAAACAGTTTTCTTTTAGAAAAGCAGTATACGGGAACAGATGAAAGTAGCTGGGGCTTTAGAACTACAGAAACGTGCACTTGTGTCTTGAATCAGTTACTCACTAACCAGTTGTATAGTCATGAGATCAATGGAATATAAATAAGTATATATCTAGTCTATGTTTAATTCAATGAAGCACATTAATTTATTTGCTCTTTCGTTCATTCAACAATCATTTTTTGCAGACTGCTGTGTCTGGCGCACTCCCTGCCATCTCTAAAATGGGGGAAATAGTACCCATCTCCACTGCCCTGAAAATCAGTGCATCAATGCTCTTTAGGTGCCTGGTACAGCTCCTGACCTACAATAGGGACTCAATAAATAGTTAGTTCTGTTTGTTTGCTTTATAATGAAGAAGAAGGGACAAACAAGGATTCTAAATATGGTTGATTTGATTTTTGTTCTAAGAAATTATAAAAGATTTGAAATATTCTCATTGGATTTTTATGCATGGTTTTTCACATCACTCTTAAGTAACTTAGGATCATCTATACAACAGACAATGTTGAATTCCTTTCCTATTATTATTATTATTATTATTTACCATTTCTGCATGTATCCTACCCCCTGCATTTGTAGTGTGGTACTTCTGATCCCTCCTACTGCCCAACCTCTATAGCTCTTTGGAGGGTAATTCAGGCTGCTGAAGCCATTTTGCCACAAACGCATAAAGTAGGAAGTGCCCTGAGGGACTATGATCCTCCACACACCATGAAAGCATCAATCAATGACTATGGGGTAAAAGAGCATGAACATTCAACACATATAGACATAATTTGTATTCCAGAGTTCTTCTGTGGGATTAGGCAGAAACCCTTCTTCTTAGAGATTTTGACTGAGAGGAATCACACACTTTCTCCCTTTACTGTCTTGCCTTCTCTGCTCTGTTAAGATTTCCCCTGGAAGTTGTGCTTCTGGGAAACTCACTATAAGGCAATAAACTATTACAAAGTCTCTTAATTTCTTTCACTTTATTTGGGAGATTACATTTTTATACTTCTTACTTATTTTAAGCAATAAGTATAATAATTCACCATTTCCCTTTGCTGACTAGGTTTCCAAACGACCAAGCATTTTTTGCTTTTATTGAATTATTTTTTTCCCCTCACAAATTGTTTTTTATTCACTTGAGAGCTTTTAATGTACATATAGGTAATAAACCAATTTTCACGATAATTCTTATGAATTAGGTCTTCACATAATATATACATTGATCATAATAGTACATTACACAAAGGACCCGAGTTCTTGAAAAGAATAATTATCACAAAGATTTCAGCATCAAAGCAACTTCATTTGCCCCATTACTGCATTCTTCTAAACTGAAAAGGACTATAGGGAACAGTTGACCAAGTAGAAATCTTTAGGCAAAGATGATGCTAATATACTTGTCCATAGAGTCAGAAAAAATCAGTCTAGAAAGACCAATGAGAATAACCTAAAGTCTTTTTTTTAGACTGAAAGACTTAAAGCCAATACTCAAGCTTCACAGCTGGGGCAATGTGCTTGGGCAGTTCTAACACAGAATTCCAATGGTATCTTCCATTTCAAAACACAGAAAGTCTAGCAAAAAAGGTAATGTTTTCATCACAAGTGGATTTCAACCTTTGAAGACGCATGCTTAATTTGAAATGTATCTGAACGTTGAACCAAAGCATAGAGCAAGAACATTTAAATTAACCTCTTTCATTATCATCATTATCTCTTCATCCTCTCATTCACCACCACAATGGAGAAGTTATGCTTGCCACTCATGTGGACAATAGGGTCATAAGTCTTGGGTTTAGCATGCAGTACCTGCTGTGGTACACATTCTTCTGTTAATGAGCATGCATAACTCTTCATCCCTAAGGAACTGTCTCTGCACAT
The DNA here is from genome assembly GCA_963574415.1 of Tarsius wallacei. NCBI lineage: Eukaryota > Metazoa > Chordata > Mammalia > Primates > Tarsiidae > Tarsius > Tarsius wallacei. The sequence goes on from CAUYQG010082854.1 coordinate 19,066, forward strand.
AAAAGGATACATAATTTTTATAATGCCAGAAAGAAGTAAATACAGCTCATTGAGTTTTCTATGGGAGAATTTGGAGGGTTTCATTATCATGCACTGCCAGTATCTCCCAGCAACAGGCTTTTTCCTTTTCCATGCTTAAGTTTCTTACATCATATAACCAAGTTACCAAATATATTATTATCAAGTATTAGGTAAAAACACATTTTAGATCTCCTTGGTGGTTTCCAGCCCTTGCAGCTCTCCTCTGGAGAGCAAGTCTCAGGCCATTGAAGCCACTTGGTTGCATGCAGTGAGCATAAGATCCTTCCCCACTCTCTGTTAGTCCCATATCTCAGGTGGGAAGAGCTCTAAGGTATAAGTTGCATTAATAATAATTAATGTGTAAAAGATTTTTCTCTTTGGGATGTATTCAATTTAAATTATTATATTTGTTGACAAGAAGAAAAGTGTTATATCACCTAATAATATATATGAAGTGTGCTGCCAAGGAGCTGACCCATATGAAATATTCAGTAAGTGTTAGCTGCTATTATTGTAATTGTTATAATTTTAAAATCTCCAAGGAAATATCACATACTACTAAAGAAATCAAGAAAACAACTGAAATTCAAATTTCAAAATGTTTAGAAACTCCTGTTTATTAAATTCTTTATAAAAAATTAATGGAAAAGTCCGTTAAAAGACAAAATTTCACAAAAGAAATTCTAGCTCAATAATAGTCTGAGGCCAAGAAAACAAAACTCTGCAACAAAATTATGGAGAGGCTAAAAGGTAATAGCTAATTTAAAGATGTATGTTAAAATGGCCTTGTGGTAATTGGTACATCAAAGCAAAGTGAAACACATAAATCCTGGACTTTCTGTGCTTTGTTACTTAATCAGAATACACACACATTCACACACACTCACACTCACATGTACCACACACTCTCACACATTCAAACATACACACACCACACACACATACACATACTCTCACAATATACAATCTTACACACACACAAACACACACACACATAGGCAGTCCTCACTTTGTACAATAGCACAGATCCATAAAAATGACCCTTATGCTAAAACTGTGCAAAGTGATCTAATAACCAATGGGAAAAGTTATGATTGTCAGTGGTCTTTAAAATTGTTTGCCGGCCGGGCTTGGTGGCTCAGCCTGTAATCCCGCGCCTTTGGGAGGCTGAGGTGAGTGGATTGCCTGAGTCCGCGGGTTCGAGACCTGCCTGGGAAAGCAAGACCTCATCTCTACAACAAATCAAAAATTAGCCGGGCGTGGTAGCGCGCGCCTGTAGTTCCAGCTACTTGGAAGGCTGAGACGGAAGGATCGCCGGAGCCCAGCAGGTCGAGGCTGCACCCACTGCACTCCAGTCTGGGCGACAGAGTGAGACTCCAACTCAAAAAAATAAAAATAAAAATAAAAATAAATAAATAAAATAAAATTGTTTGCCACACCTACAGCCAGCATCATACTTGATGGGCAGAAGCTGAAAGCATTTACCCTAAGAAGTGAAACAAGACACTCTCACCCCTTCTATTTAACATAATACTGGAAGTCCTAGCCAGAGCAACCAGGTAGGAGAAAGAAATTAGATATATTCAAATAGAAAAAGAGGAAGTTAAGTTATCCCTCTTTGCAGATGATATGATTCTATAACTAAAAAAACCCTAAAGTGTCTGTCAAAAACCTCCTTGCACTGATATACAACTTTAGAGTATAGTCTTGGGATACAAAGTCAATATGCAAAAAGCAGTTGCATTTCTATATACCAACAACAAGCAGATTGAGAACCAAATCAAAAATACAAACACATTCACAATAACCACGCCAAAAAAAAAAAACAAAACCATCAACTTCCATCTAACCAAAGAGATGAAGGACCATTACAGTGAGAGTGACAAAACACTTTTCAAAGAACTCAAGAACAATACATTTAGAAGAACATCCCACACTCATGGATTGAAAGAATCAATATCATAACCATGTCTGTTCTACCCAAGGCAATCTACAGATTCAATGCAATTCCTATCAAATTACCAACATCATTTTTCACAGACCTAGAAAAGACAGTACAGAAGTTCATATGAAGCAAAAAATGAGCCTGAATAGCTAAAGCACTTCTCAGCAAAAAGAACAATTCTGATGACATCACACTTCCAGACTTCAAACTTTACTACAAGGCTAAAGTAAGAAGATAGTATGTTACTGATACAATAATAGACATATAGACAAATGGAACAAAACAGATAATCCGGAAATGAAACCATGGAGCTACAACCAACTAATTATTGACAAAACTGAAAATAATAAACATTTGGGGAAAAGAAATCATATTTAGCAAATGGTACTGAGAAAACTGGCTAATCATATCAGAAGAATGAAACTGGACCCCTGCTTATCACCTTATACAAAAATTAACTCAAAATAGATCAAGGACTTAAATGTGAAACCTCAAACTATAAGAATCTTAGAAAAAAATTAAGAAAAAAAACAACCCCATTAAATAGTGGGCAAAGGACTTGAACGGACACTTCTCAAAAGAAGATATGCAAGCAGCTAACAAACAAATCATCAGATAAATGCAAATCAAGACTATGATGAGATACCACTTCATACTGCTTAGGATGGCTATCATTAAAAAGTCAAAAAACAACAGGTTTGGTCAAGCTGTGGAGAAAAGAGAATGCTTCTATACTTGGTTGGGAACATAGCTCGTTCAAACTTTGTGGAAAGCTGTGTGGTTTTCTCGAAGAACTAAAATTTGAGCTACTATACAATCCAGAAATCCCACTTCTGGGAATATACTCAGAGAAATATATATCACTCTACCAAAAAGACACCTGCATACGTATGTTCATTGCAACTCTATTAAAAATGGCAAAAACCTGGAACCAACATGGATGCCCATCGAAAGTAAACTAGATAAAGAAAATGTGGTACATACATACAACAGAATACTATGCAGCCATAAAGAGAATGAAATCATGTCTTTTGCAGGAACATAGATGCAGCTGGAGATTATCAATCTGAGTGAACTAACACAGAAACAAAAAAACTGATACCTCATGTTCTCACTCATAAGTGAGCTCTAAACATTGGGCACACAAGCACAAAGGTGGGAACAACCGATGCTGAGCACTGCTAATAGAAGGAGGGAAAAAGAGGGGACAAGTGCCACACAACCAACTATTGTGTATCGTGTCTACTACTGGGGGAAAGATCACTCACTGGAAGCCCAAACCTCACCTGCATGCAAGTTACTTATGTAGCAAATCCTCACATGTACCCCACAACTATAAAGCAAAAAATAAAAATAAATACATAGAAAACAAAGTAAAATAAAATTGTCAAGATATTAACTCTTTTATGTCAGTTATCAATTTAAGGGAAATGAAAAATTAATAAAACTAATATTTATTTAGTATAGTGTAATTTCAAACATTAGAACAATCTTAAAAGCATGTTTCTCCTTTATAAAATTCTTAACTAAGAATAGCTTCAATGTCTCATCATAGAACTTACAATATGGAGTTAGCATATTTTCCATGTCCTAATGAATCATTG